>CAMKVN010003371.1:0-10668 GCA_946474995.1 Funneliformis geosporum
CAACTTTAAACCTTATTAAAATCCTTAATCACCATGAAAACCTAAATCTCATTGTTAAATAAAAAACAGTTTGAAAAACTATTCTAATAAGGGAAGGGGTCGTTAAAGGGGAAAAGAAAAAGATACTTCCCTTATAAATATCTAAGCCAAAAAACTCTGGTCAATATTGTTGAAAGGCGTTTAAGTACAAACGAATACTTCGCGATATCATAATATAATTTTGTGTTCGAAATTAAAAACAAATTTTTATTAAACAAAGAAGGGTTGAGAAAAACTTGAAGACAAGACAACCCATAAAATGACTATTTATACTTAGTACTCAAAACGTGTCAAATTGTTAATGATTACAAATCAATCGAATATTTTAGGAAATCTGACTCGCCAAAAGGTATTACAGGACTTAGTATTACCTAATCTAAACCATCAACTTCACTCATTACTTCGTTTCCTCATGTAAGATATCCTAATAAGGTCATATCGCTGTAAGTGCTATATTGAGGAGCTGACTTTATGCAAAGAAAAAAAATCTAAACGTGTCAAAATGCTAAAAGCAGGAGTAAAAATTTCTTATAGAATATATAACGAATCATGTATCGACTTAATGAGTGATCAGATTTTCGTGATGCCGTCAAAGATACCAACTACAATTATATAAAAATATTTTAATCATTTTGTCATTAAAGAAGCGTCATGAAATTAAAATCTAATAAAGTACTATGGCTGTATATCCTCCGCCATTTTTGACATGTGAATAGCTAAAGTTCGAAATTAAAATGTGTTTACCGATTCTTTCGCTGTTCCAGTAAAGAATGGTAAAAGAACTTGTTTAATTACATAACATAATAACGTGTTATTTTTACCGAAGAAAACAATTATCGAACATCATTGGAAAATTTTGTTGAAAAAAGACATTATTTGTTTTTTTCCCATTACAACATAATAAAATTTTGATAAAATCATGAAAAACATACTTTTTAAATCATTGATAATGTTAAGTATACATATTTGTTAAATAATTTGAATCACGAAACGCCGTTACACTAATTAATTGAAATTACTGCGCTTTGCACAGAAATTAACGAATGTTGGATTAAAAAAGATAAGTTAATCCTTCAGATTGGAGATCGGCATATGATCGGATCGCCGTTTGCTAACATTCCTAGTCACGTGCGAAAACCGTTTATTTAATTGATATTCCAAAAAAAAAGTTCCTCGGTTATCTTCAAAAATGTCTGACGCTAAATATTTTCAAAGAGGTATTTCGTTTTCACACTTTCAAAGAAATAAAACCGTCCATGATTAAAAGAAGAACTCACTCATCTTTTCATTAGGAAAGATTCAAGAACTTCGATCCGAATTAAATTCGGAAAAAAAAGATAAACAATATACAAAGAAAAAAACAGTTTTGAAAAAAATAGTAGCAAATATGACAATGGGAAATGATATGTCACCTTTATTTTCTGATGTAATTAATTGTATGCATATACCCGTATTAGAAATAAAGAAAATGGTTTATCTTTATCTTATTAACTATTCAAGATCAAAACCTGACATGGCTGTAATGGCCATTCCAACTTTTATTAAGGTATGTGATTTTGAACTCATTTGAACTTGGATTTTAAACTCAATCCAATTTTCTTTTCCAAATAAATTATTAGGATGTGGAAGATCAAAATCCATTGATAAGGGCATTAGCAATAAGGACAATGGGTTACATTAATGTAGATAAAATAGTTGATGCGTTAGTTGATCCATTACGAAATTCTTTAAAAGATCAAGATCCATACGTTCGTAAAACTGCCGCAATTACAGTGGCGAAGTTGTATATGCATGATAAAGCTTTGGTGGAAAGTAAAGGATTTATTGATATTTTAAGAGATCTATTAACCGATCCAAATCCAACTGTGGTTGCAAATTCGGTTGCTGCTTTAACTGAAATTTCTGAACGTTCAGAAAATATTTCAGTAAAATTAAATACGACCATTGCTTATAAATTAGTTAGTGCCCTTAACGAATGTTCCGAGTAAGCGTTTTTTTAATCAATGATTTCATGCAAGCAAGGGATAATATTAACTTTTACTTCCTTTTTTTTTTAATTAGATGGGGACAAACTTATATACTTGAATCGTTGATGCTATGCGTTCCTCAAGAAATGGGAGATGCAGAAATGTTATGTGAACGTATTGCACCACGTTTACAACATGCAAACTCGAGTGTAGTATTAACAGCAGTTAAAGTAATAATGTATTTATTGAATTATATGACAAAAGAAGAAGATATTAATAATATGTGTAGAAAATTATCTCCACCATTAGTGACACTTCTTTCAAATGGACCTGAAGTACAATATGTTGCTCTTCGTAATATTTTATTAATTATACAAAAAAGACCTGAAGTATTAAGAAATGATATGAAAGTTTTCTTTTGTAAATATAATGATCCTATTTATGTTAAATTAGCAAAATTGGAAATTATGTTTCGTTTGGCAAATGCGCGTAATGTTGATCATGTTTTATCTGAATTAAAAGAGTAAGTATAGTTTCTTCTTAAGGAAATTGATGGATAGAGATACATTTAAAAAAAAAACATTTCGTCTCATTTATAGGTATGCTACAGAAGTTGATGTTGATTTTGTGAGAAAGGCTGTAAGATCAATTGGAAGATTGGCGGTAAAGATAGAAGTAACAGCCGATAAATGTATATCGGCATTATTAGAATTAATACAAACCAAAGTAAATTACGTTGTACAAGAAGCCATAGTAGTTATTAAAGATATTTTTAGAAAATATCCTAATCAATATGAAAGTATTATTGGTACTTTATGTGAAAATTTAGATAATTTGGATGAACCCGAAGCAAAATCCGCTATGATTTGGATCATTGGCCAATATGCCGATCGTATTGACAATTCCGAAGAATTATTAGACGATTTTCTTTTCACGTTTTTGGAGGAACCTGTTGAAGTACAATTAAGTTTATTAACTGCTACCGTAAAATTGTTCATTAAAAAACCCACGGCCGGTCAATCTCTTGTACCTAAAGTATTAAAATGGGCTACTGAAGATGTAGATAATCCAGATCTACGTGATAGGGGTTATATTTATTGGCGATTACTTTCAACCGATCCTACTGCCGCAAAGGTAAATTGATGATATAAGGTAATCTGTTTAATGAATAAAGGTTCTAACGTCGATTTTTTTTTTTTTTGATAGACTGTTGTATTATCTGAAAAACCAAGGATTTCAACTGAAAGTGATAATATGGAACCTTCTTTGCTCGACGAGCTGTTATTACATATTTCAAGTTTATCATCAATCTATCATAAATCTCCTCAAACCTTTATTCATCATTCTAAACCAAGGCAATTAATTATTTCTCCCGTATTAAATAGCAGAAATCCTGATCAAAATGGTAAACAACGTAACACTTCTTTATTTGATGCTGATTTAAACGATCTTACTTCCGGGTATGTATATTGATTCGTCTTTAAAAACACTTGATTTTTTTGTTAACTTTACCTTTTATTATTCTATAGTAATCTTGGTAATTACGAGTCAAATCCTTATCATGTAGATGTTGTAAATATTGGCGATCGTACGCCTAATAATTTACTTTTAGATCTATAATAATATTTTTTCCTTTAATTTAATTCTTTGGGATTTTATATTAAAAAAAATATATTTATTTATTTATTTATTTAATATAATTAAACTTTTTTTTTTTTTGACGAAAAATTCCCCAACTTTTACGCGATCGAATGTTAATTGTTGAATTGCCGGGTTATAATATGTATTTCTTACACGTAATATCTTGTTATTAAGTATTAAACAAAATTTCGCTTTAATAGCTTCAAAATAAATTTTTTTTTTTTTGTAAATAATAAACTTTTTTTAAGGTTGTTAAAAAAAATGAAAGGATTATAAATAAAGCTAATTAAATTAAAAATTAAAAATAAAAAATTTACCATAATATTTATTAAATTTTTAGGATTGGTTTCAAATATAACACTTAATTGAACATGTTTAGAGCAATAACTACCTAAAGATTAAAATCATTATAATATTAATAATTTACTCTTTTCAAATATATATAAATCTTTATCATATTTAATACTAAATCTAAATATATCTTGATTTAAAAATAATTTCTCTCATTTTTTATTGCATAGGTTCTAATTAGTTAAAAAAATATTAAAATAGTCTAATTTAAGCAAGTTTAATTATTATTATAATATAAATAGTAAATTTATATTTTTAAAGTTAATAAATTAATAGATATTTTAAAAATTTAAAATATAATTTGTTAATAATTTGTTAATAATTTTATTTATTACAACTAAAATATAATGCAATTAGATTAAAACATGTAAATATATTTTAATTTAATCAGCAATGATAAATAATCAGATCAATTAATTATTTTGAAATAACCTTTAAATGACTTTTAAATAATCTAATCATTTAAGATTATTTATTATAGTTATTTATAATATTAGTTAAATTTTATCTTAATATAAAATTAAAGTCATTCAGAATAAAAATAAGAAAATTTAATATAAAAAAATCAGAATTATAAGATCATATACAGTGAACTCTTGATATAACGAATTCTAGGATCTGGATATCAACTTCATTATAAGCTTATAACAAATTTTTTAAAGAATTTAATTGGCTAGTTCACTATAATAAAGGTAATTTTAATATATTTGATTTAAAAATTCGCTATATCAAGAGTTCACTATATCAAAGTTTGACTGTAATATAATTACTTTAAATAAGTATATTATTTGTTATTTATTTAGTTATTTAAAATTATTTAGATTACTGAATCTAATTGCATTATTTAAATTATTTATATTAAGTTACTTTCTATATTACTATCTGATTTTAAAAGAGTTCTACCTATTTATTTGTTTTAGTATTTTGACTTCTATTATTAAGATGATATTCATATATAAAGTTGCTTATCTAAACTTATTTTGGATTTAGCTAAATGTTTAAACCTTTAGTTTCTCTAAATTTTATTAAGTATTTGATATATTTTTATTATTTTTATAAATTTTGATATAGTTTTACCTTTTTTAAATTTTGCAGATTTTTTAATAAGGTTTTAATATAATTTAATCAAGTTTTACCTTTACTATTTAAATGTTTGTCTAAACTCTTAATTTCATCCAGTAACATATTCATATGTTTATATTTACTTTATATTTTTACTTAGTAAATATTTATTGTTTATTCTATTTTATATTCTTTTTAGTATTTTATTATTAATTAATTATGAAATTACTTTTGCATCTATTTATTTTCTTTTATAAATTATTATTAGCTTACTTTTACATTCTATTATTGCTAAAAAAAAAAAAACATATGTATAATACTAAAATTAATTCATTTGATTGTTAGAATGAATATGAATTATTAAATTTATAATCTAATATTAATTTTCTAGAAATGAAGTATAAAATATATTTATTTTCTCTTTAATTATCAAAAATAAAATACAAAATACTAAATATTAGAGATAGTACTTCAACTATTTTTAAAATAGTTATAATATTATTGTCTATATAAAAAACATAGAATTGTACATTACAGATTAGAATTAGTAAGATCTAGTTGTAATGCCATTTTTATTAAATATGCAATTTACAATTTATGATTCTCTTAATTGCTAAGAATTGAATATAAAGTAATAATTTGCAATTTATCATTCTTCAATTATTAAAAAATAAAATATATAATAATCTGATAATATTTTAAAGTATTATTTTATTTCTTTCTTACATATTTTTATTTTAAATTGCTACCAAAAATATATATAATTTTGATTTCTAGAATTCTCTAATATAGTTAATATCTTAAGATACTATTATATTAATAAATTTCTTGATAAAATTTAAAGTAACTTTAAAAAAATATTTATAATTTTTATTTAATCTAATTATTTAATGATATAACTAATATATATATAGGAGGCGGTCAGTAGAAAAGGAGAAATCCTTAAGCTAATTTTGTGCACATGACCAAGATCAGCCAAGTAGTCCAATAATATAAATTTTAACCAAAATTTAGATTTCCCTCTTTTTTACTGACTGCCTCCCATATATTATAAAAGGATCAATAAAGTAATTTATATATAATTGATCTATAAATTAATCTACATATTGTAATGTTAAAAATGTTGATATTATTAATATAGTTAATATTAGGATTCTTTAAAATCAAATTAAATCAAATATTTGATTGAATATAAAAATTTTTTTAATTTTACAATGATATATTAAAATAAAGTTATTCTAAAGTTTTAATTAAGAAATTATTAAATTGTATTAAAAAATTTCAAAGATAGCTTTTACAAAGTAAGTTTAGAAACAGATGAATTTTTACTATTAAACTTAGTAAAATAACTCTGCAATATTAGTTTTACTAAAAAAACTTAGTAATAATCACCATCACAGCTTCAGTTTACTAAGGATACCTAGTAATAATTACCAATATAGCTTCAGTTTACTAAGAAAACTTAGTAATATCTACTATCACAGTTTCAGTTTACTAAGAAACTTAATAATAACTGCTATCTCAATGTTATAACCATTTATTAGTAAAAAATATTTCCAAAGCTGTAAATATATTTTTTTATTAGATTTCTTAGTAAAAAACGTATCTAAAGTTGCAAAGACATTTTTACTATATTTCTTAATAAAATAATGTTTCTGAAGCTGTGGAGGTATCTTTTACTATGTTTTCTTAATAAAATAACGTTCTGAAACTATTAAGATATTTTTTTACTATATTTTCTTAATAAAAAAGGCATTTCTAATATTATAGAAATGCTTTGTGCTATAGTTTTCTTAGTAAAAAAAGGCATTTCTAAAGCTGTAAAGATGCTTTTTACTATAGTTTTCTTAGTAAGAGCCACTCCTAAAGCTTTGGAGATGACTTTAATATTAATTTGAATTAAATTAATTATTTGAATACTTGATTTGAATTTGATTGAATTAAATCAAACATTAATTTAAATTTGATCAAATAAATTATTCTTTAATTTGAATTTAATTGAATCAAATCAAATATAAATTTGAATTTGTATTTGATTTGATTTTCAAATCATTAAATATTCAAATATCAAATCGAATTGCAGAACTCTAGTTAATATAATTAATATAGTTGACATATTTGACATATTTAACATGTTCAATATGTTTAATTTATTTAATATATGTAATATATTTTATATAATTTATTTATTTAATATAGTTAACTTGTTATTATATGTATTTCAAATACAGTCAGTAGCTTAGAGCTTATAGAAAAATGCAGAATTTAATAGGCTGTGTAAAATTAACAATTTTCAAAAATCCTTAAAGTAGCTATATGATCAAATTTTTGTAAATTTACCTTTTCTTATTTTATTTTATCTTTTATTTCTTTCTCATATTTTTATTAATAAACTCTTTCTATTTTATCTTTTACCTCTTTGTAAATCTTTGTAATATATTAATCTTTGTAAAATATAAAACCTTTGTAATCTTTGTAAATTTTAATAATAACTTATCAGCCTTTGTGAATTATAAATTTTAGTGATATATAGTCTTTATGAGTCTTAATAACAATCTATAAGTCTTCATAAATATTAATAAGTCTTTATAAAACTTAGTAAAATTATTATGTAAACTAAAAAGAATAATTACTAAAGATAGTTCTTATAATTATTTTTAAATTTCATTTGAATTGCAACCTAAATACAACATTAATTAATTTAATTGCAATATGAGTTGTAATGCAATTGTAATATTTTTTGGTAATTGTAATATTAACTATAATCATTATTCAAACATCTTGTTTAATTGTAATGATTCATCAACATCACATATTAATAATATACAAAGTTATAATATTAATCAGCTTTGATTTCTTGATAATTTTTAATATATAAAAATAAAGCTTAATAAATTAGTTGAATACTTATGTAAAAAGCTCAAAAAATTTGCTTAAATATCAAGTACTTCACTAAGAAAGGTTATTTGATAAATAAGATTAAACTTTTTTTTTATAAAAATATATTTTTATATTATTGTACAAATTTATAATATAAAATTTGAATAAACTTTTACCAAGAAAGAATTTAACTAGCAAAATATAAGTAAAAAATTATAAATATATGCAAAAAATATGTCAATAATTTATGATAAAAAATTTTGAAGAATATCATGAATTATTAATAAATATATATAATATACTTTTAAATAAAATTTTTGAATAAATTACAAACATATAAAAATTCATGTATTTCTTTAATACAATTAAATTCCTTTATAATTTAAAAAAATATATATATTAAGTTTTTATTAGATAATATTATATTATAAAAAGCATTTTTTAATAAAAAAAGCTCTTTCTAACATCATATCTGTAGAATTCCTACAGGTTTTAATATCTATAATTAATTCTAATTTTTGAAGATTTAAAGTAATACATTGTTGATAAAATCTTTCATATCATTGAGGTGAAGTACAAATCTTTACTACTAATTTTCTAAGCTTAATAATTATAATTAAAATAAAATTAAATTAATTATAAAGTATTTTTTAATAAATAATAAAATACAACTTACTTTATATAATATTTTATAAATTTTCATCAGTTTCAATTTTTCTATTTAAAGTCTTTTTATTATTTAATCCCAATGCATAAAGATTTTTAAGTATTTTTTATACAGCTATATTAATAATATGAGCAAAACATCTAACATGTTGATGATATAGATTAAATTCAATATTTTGCTTATTTAAACTTAAAATTTTTTGTAACATTGTATCTGTATTTGCTGCATTATCACATACAATTGCTAAAATTTAAAAATAAAAATAAGAATTTATTAAATTTAATATAAAAAAAATATTTAAATAAATTTATATATTTTTGGTTAAAATATTAAAATTTTGCAAAACTTCTAAAAATTTGTTTGCTAAATTTTATCTATAGTGTGAATCTGATAAATAACAAAATTCTAAAATAATACTTTATAATTGCATTTATTAGTAATCTAGTATATTGAAATTTTAAGAAACAGAAGTTGATTTTTACTTGTCCAAGTATCAATTATAAATAAAAATAAATTAAATACTTCCTATCAATTTTTAATATAAATATTAATGATTAAATATATTAATTTAATTTATTAATAAAATATTTACCTATAATTTTTGATATATATTATCTTTTATTTATATAAAATTTGCATCTAAATCATGTCATAAAGTATCTGCTGATAGTAAATTTACATTAAATTTAAGATATGTTAACATATCTATAAATTTTTTTCCTTTAATAACTGTAAAGATTAATCATCAATTACTATTTAATCAATTAAATTTTTTTTTAAATCCTTATAATATAAACTTTTTTTTATTTGTAATGATTTATTATTTTGATAAAAATTTTGATGATATTTTTTACATGTCTTCATAATGTTGAAATAGATTTATTACCAAAGTTTTTATTTTAAAGTAGAAATTAATTAAAATTATATTATGATATTTAAGTATAAAAAATACATACTTACAATTCTAACAACTAGTTAAAAAATCCAATATAAAATAGGAGGTTTGTTAGAAAAATGGAGTTTTGAGCATTTTTTATTACATTTTAATTTTTGATAATATTATACTAAAATGCAATAAAAATTAAAATTTTAATAAAAAATGCTCAAAGCTCTATTTTTCTAGCAAACCTCCTATATTTCTGAAGTTTTTTTTTATTAATTAAAAATAACTCTTGCTTATTATTAGAAGATAAATTTATTTGGTTACTTTGTAATATGATTTATATTTAATAATATTAAATTTAATACTTCAATTAAAAATCTTTTATTTTCTAAAAAATAAAATCTAAAAAAAATGTTAATGAGATTTGTATAATTAATAACTTCATAAACCTTAATATTATAAATTCACTTAAAAAATGAGAGTTCCTTTAAAGAAAAAGTCACAGATGCCTTTTTTCCTTTAAAAAAAAAGTTACAGAAGCTTTTTTCCTTCTAAGAAAAGTTACAAAAGCAATTTTTTCAAAAAAATACTTCTGAAAATTATTACTTATAAGAAAATGTCTCTAGTAACAATTTCCTTCAAAAAAAAAGTCACAAAAGTGATTCCATTTAAGAAAAAGCTACAGATGTAATTCTTTTAATAAAAAGCTTCTAAAAATGATTTCTATTAAAGGAAATGCCATAGAAGTGATTCCTTTTAATTAGTATTTTGCAAAAAATCTGATTCAATCTAAATCTAATCCAGATCAGACGAATCAGATCGAATCAAATTTATCAGATTCAAATCAGATTCAGATTCAGATTTGGATTTGATTCAATCTAACAGATTCAGATTTGGATTCAGATCCAATTTGTTGGATTTGAAATAAAAAATGTTGTCCTGAAGTCAGATGCAGTATTTATTATTAAAAAATTTAATTTTTAATAATAAAATGCTGCCTAAAAGTCAGATACAGCATTTATTATTGTTATTAAAAATTAATAAAAATTAATTTTTAATAACAAAATGCTATCCCAAAAGTTAGAGGCAGTATTTATTATTAAAAAAAAATTAATATTTAATTATAAAATATTGCCCGAAAGTCAGATGCAACATTTATTAATAAAAAAATTAATTTT
>CAMKVN010003372.1:0-10663 GCA_946474995.1 Funneliformis geosporum
GTTATTCATTTACTATTACCTTTTGCCATGTCTTCATACAGGCGTGATTGTGATAAAGTTATTGTGATTAATTCGACTGACCGAATTATATCATCTAAGTTTTATTTCCAGCCTTCCGGCTAACATCGGGTGAATTAACATATTCTGGATCATTGTCAGTTTTATATAAGCAATGATAACACATCATCACCACTTGAGATAGCTCAAAAAATCTAATTAATTGTTCTAGAGCTTTCTTGAATTTCCTCCCTTCCATACCGTTTTAAGCTGTAGATAATAAAACGTGTGCTTTAGATGCAAATATTTGTTAGCTTTAGATTTTTTCTTGCATTTACTATTAATTTATTATAGTGTTTTCGGTATAAAGCTTTGCTAACTAAATTCAAATGTTGACTTAAAATTGGTATATCTATTTGTTTAGATATAATAGATGCATCATGCTGTTCATAATCACAGATAACATTATCCTGACCCTCCAAATTACAACTCTAAGTCTTCTTTTTTCCTTTTTTCATATTAGGACTAGGTGTATCTTTGTGATAGGTAAACATTTTGCTTGTATATCTTTTTTTTAATAATAAAATGATTTTTATAATAAAAATTGCTATGAAACCTCTTTCAGCTAAGTTCTGAATTACCTCTCCGCTTACTAAATTATTTTAACAATCTATAGAACAGAAGGTAAACTTTAAAAAATTTTTTATCAGAATCTTTGCGAATTTATCCCTGTGGTTGCGAATCCATTTAAAGACCGATCATTATTTTTTCATATATAATTTAATATGTGACGATCATTTTGAGATCAACCAATCAGATTAAAGCCAGCTATGCTATAAAACATTAATTTTTTTTTGCAAAATTGACGCCTCTGATACTTGAGACGTTCATTTATTGCAAAATTTTTAATTTTTTTACAAAAATGATGCCTCTGATGCTTGAGGTATTCATTTATTGCAAAAAAATAAATGGTTTTTGCAAAAATGAATAATTCACTTCAATATTATTCATTTTATACAAAATTTTATTCAACAATATATGAAAAATTATTAAAATATTGGAAAAAAACACTTGGATAAATCATTTATTATATCATCTTTATTGGATCTGCGGTATAAATGTTCAGCATTAAATTTTTTTGCAAATATGATGCTTCTGATGCTTTTGATGCTTAAGAAATTCATTTATTACAAAAAAAATATGGTTTTTGCAAAAATGAATAATCCATTTCAATGTTGTTCATTTTATGCAAAATATTAAAATTTTTGCCTTTGAAGCTTGAAGTATTCATTTGTTACAAAAAATTTTAATTTTTTTTTTTGCAAAAATGACGCTTCCGATTCTTGAGACATTGATTTGAGACATTTATTTATTTAAAAAATATTTTTTTTTTGTAAAAATGAACAATCCACTTCGGTATTATTTATTTTATCCAGTAATGGTTGTAATAAGATGCCTACGCTAAATCCAGTTTTATTCAGAATTGAAAAACTCACGAAATTAGATAAGTGTTCTAAATTAAACGTTCGAATGTGTTGTTGAAGAAAATTAGTTTCTTGTAATTATTTTATGCAAAATATTAAACTTTTTTTGCAAAAATAACGCCTTTTATGCTTGAGGCATTCATTTATTGCAAAAAAATTTAATTTTTTTTGTAAAAATGACTCCTCTGATGTTTAAGACATTCATTTATTGCTAAAAAATAAATGGTTTTTGCAAAAATGAACAATCCACTTTATCCAATACTAGTGTTTCACAAAAAATTTGATTCAATCTGAATCTGATCTGGATCTGATGGATCAGATTCAAATCAGATTCATATCTGGATTTTGATTTGATTCGATCTGTCAGATCTGGATCAGATTTGGATTTGGATTTGATTCAATCTGACGGATTTGGATTTAGATTCAGATTTGATCTGTCATATTTGGATTTGGATTCAGATCTAATTTGTTGGATTTGAGATAAAAAATGCCGCCCGAAGTTAGACGTGGCATTTATTATTAAAAAAATTTAATTTTTAATAATAAAATGCTAACTGAAAGTCAGACACAGCATTTATTATTAAAAAATTAATTTTGTTAATTTTTAATAACAAAATGCCATCCCGAAAGTCAGACGTGACATTTATTAATAAAAAATTAATAAAAATTAATTTTAATAACAAAATGCCATCCTGAAAGTCAGAGGCAGAATTTATTATTAAAAAATTAATGTTTAATAATAAAATGCTGTCCTGAAAGTCAAAAGCAGCATTTATTATTAAAAAAATTAATGTTTAATAATAAAATGCTACCCAAAAGTCGGATGTGGTATTTATTAATAAAAAAATTAATTTTTATTAATTTTTTATATTAAAATGCCACCCCAAAAGTCAGACGTGACATTAATTATTAAAAAAAATTAAATTTTAATAATAAAATGCCACCCCAAAAGTTGGACGCGATATTTATTAATAAAAAAATTAATTTTTATTAATTATTTATATAAAAATGCCATTCCGAAGGACGGATGCGACATTTATTAATAAAAAATTTAATTTTTATTAATTTTTTATATTAAAATGCCATCCCGAAAGTCAGATGCGGCATTTATTAATAAATAAATTAATTTTTATTAATTTTCTATATTAAAATGCCATACTGAAAGTCAGATGCAGCATTTATTAATAAAAAAATTAATTTTTATTAATTTTTTATATTAACATGCCACCCTGAAAATCAGACGCAGCTATCATTTTATGTTACGAGTCCCAATTTCTTAAATCCTGTCAGGTTAGGATCACGAATTTGCTTGACTTGGGTCACCCAAATGATCAGATGATGTGATTAAATAATATAATTTAAATAATAAGCGAAACTATTAACTTACTAATTCTGGCAACTCTGGTAATATGGATGCTTTTTTCCTTTGGGAAAAAAACATATTATTCCTAATTTCCATGAAATAAATAATACTAAAAATTTTTAAATAAACTTTTAAATATTTTGATATAAAAAAAAATGACTTAAATCTAATTAATCTTTACTTTTTAATTCAATCAAATTGAATATAATAATGATTTGCTTGAAATCTATATTTTCTGAATAATTTATTACTTTGCAGGTATTATTTAAACATGTGGATACTATTTAAAATTTTTATTTTTCATATGGTTGCTATGTGAATTTTGATTTATTTAATGCGATTAATTTTTTTTCAATTTTTTCATTTTGATTAATTAATCGATTTATTTATGATGCGTTGAACTTTTTGATTCGTAGTTTCAATTTTTTTAATTAAAAATTTGATCAGTCTGCAACGATTAAATATTTTAATATCTGCACATTTTTTTTTTTTAATTTCCTGAAAATTTCGCAATAGAAAAGATATTATCCTTATTATTGCGTCACAAAAATTAGATCTGATTTTTTTATTCTATTTTTGATTCTGATTCCTACCTCAGAAGATATCCAAATTCTCTATTCAAAAAAATGAAAGCAAGAATAAACTAGACTTAGCAATTGATCTAAGCCAGACGCATTTAGTGAATTATCTATCATATAAGTTATTTTGAAAGCAATTACATTTTTTAGTTTAGAAAATTTAAAATTACACTTGTATTTCTATCATAATTTCAATAATTTTATTTTACAATTATTAACTATTTTTATCTGATTATTATTCTTCATTTTTATACTTTTTAAGCTTTTATCTTTTTTTAATTAGATTAAACTAACAATATAGACTTTAGCATTCAAATTGTATTTGTATTGCCTTGTATTTTAATACAGCTTGCTTACTTTTCAGCTGCTGCACTTTTATACTAGAAAGAAGAGGTCTTAAATAAAATAATAAATAATTTTTTTAAAAAAATAATAACAAAATATAAAAAAAACTTAAAAAATCTTGCTTTATATACGTTGTTTACCTGAATTTTCTTGCTTTCTCAAGTCAACAAACACTTCTTTACTTTTTATTAATTTTGTTCGATATATAATTTATGCAGTATTATGATTTGCTAGCAAAACCTTTATGGAGATACGAAGAAGATTGAAAGGGTAAAATTAACAATTTTATTAATTAGGAATTCTACAAGCCTTTTCTTAAGACTTATTATCACAAATTAGAATAGTCTAATTTAATCTTTTGAGTCAGTCCTAAACTTTTAGTCCAAAAGAAGACCCGGTCCTATAGGATTTAAGTTCTAGAACTGGATTCTAGGACCGGTCTGATACTTGTAGTCCTAGGACTACAATCCTATATAAATTAGGACTTGCAGTCCTAGGATTGCAGTCCTATATAAATTGGGATTTGCAGTTCTAGGACTGTGGTCCTAAATAAATGGACTAGAAAATACTAACAAAATAAAGTCAAAGAGTAATAAATGATGCATTGTTCAACTAGAACGATAAAAAAATTGTTCAAGAAGAACGATGATGTATCATTAACTAAAATGATAAAAAATCGCTCGACTTGAACGATAATGTATCATTCGACTTGGATGATAGTATATTGTTTAAATAGAATGATGAAAAAATCATTCAAGAAGAACGATGATTTATCATTGAACGATGTATAAATCATTTGCCTTGAATGATGATGCATTATTCTATTTGAATGATGATATATCATTCTATTTGAATGATGAAAAATCGTTTGACTTGGATGATAATGTATTGTTCTATTTGAACGATGAATAAATTATTCAAGAAGAACGATGATAAATGCATCATTCTATTAGAATGATGAATAAATCATTTGACTTGAACGATGATAAATATATCATTCTATTAGAACGATAATGTATTGTTCAACTAGAACGATGAAGAAATTTTCAAATTCAACTTTCTAAGTTAATTTTTAAATATTTTTGCACCAAATTTATTAACCAATTATGCTATTTTTTAGAAATTGATCGTTATTTTCAAAAATTTAGCGCCAATCAATATTTTCTAGAAATTTTCATTGCTCACAAGAATTTTATTTTTTATTTATACTTTTTCTTAACAATTCCTTAATTTAGAATAAAAAACAAAACTTATTACCTAAATTGTATTGACTCAAAAAATAAGTAATTAAAATTTGACTATATGACATAATAAATGTTTATTTATTTATTTATTTATTATTTTTTCATTATCCATGTTAAATATTTTGAAAAAAAATCTAATTTTATCTTTTATAAAAAAAATCTGTCATAAATTCTTATTATTCTATTTCTTTTAAATATACAATTATGTCTGACCTTAATATTAGTGATAACATTTCTTTAGTTTTGAAGTTTTTACAGAATGTAATAACACAATTTCTAAAAATGCAGAATAATAGAAAAAAAATAAAACAAGCCATCTTATAAGAAAATTTTTTGAAATGAATAGCAATGCTATGTTATGTTCTCTTTACCAAATATCTTTCTCAAAAAATACTGGAATTAATACTATTAAAAGGTATTTTGAAAAGAACCATGCAGATGCTTATAAATAAATTAATCAAGAAGTACAAAATAATCAGCTTCCATATACTGAAAATGATTTAGATCGAGTTGTATTAATTAATCTTCATGTATATAGCTGGATTATAAATGATCAACAACCATTTAATGTGGTTGAAAATAAAGAATTTAAATATTTATTATTTGTTCTGATATAAATTGCTAACAAGACAAACAGTTTCATGACATATTGGTAAAATTTTTAATAAGCAAAAGTTAATTATTTGCAATATTTTATCATCAATAGAACAAAAATTTTCTATTACAACAGATGCATGGATAGCATGTATAAATCAATCTTATATTTGAGTTACATTATATTGGATTAATGAAAAATAGTATATAAAAAATATTTTTCTTGATTTTATATCTATGCATGAAAGACATATTGGAATAGCTATTGCTGAAGATATACTTTAAAAGATTATAATTTAGAAAGTAAAATATTGGCTGTTATAACAGATAATGCTTCTAATATGATTGCATTTGGACAACATCTTAAAAGTATACTTATAAATGATAGAATTTATGCATTTTAGATATGCAGCTCATATTTTAAATATAGCAGTATAAGAAGCCATTAAATTAATTAATGAACCAATTGAAAAAGCTAGAAAATTGCTAGTAATATTCAAAATTCATTACTACTTTTTGAAGAACTTAAAAAGATGTTTAAAATGAAAAATCAGCCATTTCTTATTCCTGATATACATATTCCTACAAAATGGAATTCTTTATATTTATCAATTCAAAAACTTTGTAGAATTAAAAAATATGACTGATATTTTAGTTGCTAGTAATAATCAACTAAAATATTCTTATCTAACAGATGAAGATTGGCATGATATTAATGTAAATATTATTTATTTTTTAAAAATTATTAATATAAATACTAATATTATAAAATATATAATAGAATATATGGTTCATCATATCTTACACAAGGAGATTTATGTATAGCTTTTACAATTATAATGGAATTATTTGAATCAAAAATGACAGAAAATTCATCAAAATTATCTCTTATTGCAACAGCAATAAACAACAAACTATATGTATATTGGATTTATCTAAAAGAAAGTTCAAAAATAGCTTCAATAATTGATCCATCTCATAAATTATCAACATTTGATAAAATTAATATAAATGAGGCAAAAGAATCTTTTAAAGAAAAGTATAAAGGTTATATGATGACAACCAATTTTTCTTTAGAAGTTTCAAAAGAAACTTCTTCAAGAAATTATTTTAGAAAAAGATTAAATATGTCAAGAAATAATAATAATAATAATAATATATTGGAAACTTATTTAAATTCACCTGAAGAGGATACAGATTCTTTAGCTTTGTATAAAGCTAGAGAACAAGATCAAAAATATTCTGCACTTGTAAATATGGCAAAAGACTATTTATCTATACAATCAACAAGTGTACCAAGTGAGCAAGCTTTTAGCATAGCTAAAAATACAATTAGTCAAATAAGAAATAGGCTGGATCCACAAAAAGCACAAGTTTCATTATGCTTAAAAACTTGGATTGATAGTGAATTAATAACTTCACAAAATATTTAAATTTTTATATGTTCAATAGTTTTGAAAATAATAATTATATATATTCTTTATTATTTATATTTTTCTTTTTTAAAATAAATAAATAAAATTTTTGATATTTCCAATAGAACAATACATTATCAATCAAGAAGAACGATCTTTTTATCATTCTAGAAGAACGATCTTTATTTACAACGTTCTAGAAGAACGATATTTTCATCGTTTTAGTTGAACGATACATAATAGTTCTTCTTGAACGATTTATTCATCGTTCTAATAGAATGATACATTATCATTCAAGACGAACGATTTATTCATCATTCTAATAGAACGATACATTATCGTTCAAGACGAACGATTTTCTTATCGTTCTTTTTTGACTAATTTGTTAGTTTCTAGGACCGCAAGTCCCGTTTTATATTAGGATTGCAGTCCTGTTCCATTTGATATGGGACCGCAGTCCTAGGACCGCAAGTCCCATTTTATATGAGATCGCAGTCCTAGGACTGCAAGTTTAATTTTATATCAGACCGCAGTCTGAGGACTGCAAGTCCTAATTTAAATAGGACTGCAGTCCTATAGTTCAAAGGACTTGAACTGGACTGGACTTCATAGAACTGTTTAGTACCTGGTCCCATGGGACTTTTTAACATCCCTACTTTTGAGAGAAACTTTTACGAACTTACTATTTTCTCTATTTTTCTTCATATTGAATTCATGATCAATTTATGCAAAATCGTTTATAATTAATTTAATGAATAAAACTAATATAATAGATATAATTAAAATAAATTTAACAGATAAAAAGAAATAAATAAATAAGATATGTAAAAACATATACACCGCAGTATCTGCGCCAATCGTAACGTGCGAATCCAAAAATTATAAATAAAGATTTTTTTTTGACAATAAATATAATAAATTTTAAAAATAAAATAAAAAAAATTAAAAAAAAATTTAATTAAATAAAATAATTTTGCGACATGAAAAAAATAATCAGAAAATATCGGCATTAAAAATTCAAAAAAATTAAAATTTAATAACATTCGTTATTTTAAATTTATTCAATAATAATTTACAATAAATTAAAGAATAAAATTCGCGGGACTTAATAAATTACGATATTTTTTAAAAAAAAAATTAAATATCGCATTTAAAAAAATTGCATTAAAAAAAATATCAGGAATTCCAGGTATTAAATAAAAAAAATATTATAAATAAAATCTGATATTTAAATATAAAAAAAAAAAAAAAAATTAATCATTTTTATAAAGATATAATGATATCAACTTCATAGGTTATTTTAAAGTTTACACATTAATAACACTAAGGTTTAACGATTAAAGTTAATTAATATAAATTAGCAGAAAGATTGGTTTAATATTAGTTTGGTTAGTATTAGGGTTAGGCTAATTTATTTATGGGTTCGAGTGGTTGTATTTAGGTTAATTTAGATTATTTTAATCTAATTAACACAAATGCCAGATTTCTAACACATTTAATGAAATAATGCATTAATCATTTGATTACATACTGCTTTATATATATTTTTTTCTAAACTACGGAATAAATTAATATAATACCTATCTTATCTTTATTTATATTAAAATATGGAGGAGGGTCGATTGCGAAAATTTCAGCAAAGCTCGTTTATTGCTAGTGTTGTAATCCTTTCGTTCATTAAAAGAAGAAACAGATGTGAACCGTAAACTTATTATAAATTGTCATTAATTTACAAAATTAATCTATATTTTTATGTTTATCTTTGCATTGCATATGAACGAGAGAGACTTGGTAGTTAGTTCGATTTCCAATTCAGATCACCCGCAGATATTAAAATTACAAACGTTATTATACATAACATTTTTTTGCTTGCATGTCGATCTGCAAATATTTTATTGATTAAGTTTATAATTTCATGAACTGGGATCTCTCGTTATTTAACATATTGATCATTTACAAAGAAGTAGTAAATATTCATTGAGGATTTTGTAATTTTGAATACGAACTCCTACAATACAATCTCTTTATAGCGTGTCACAAAATCATGATATTATAGACCGTTCGAAGGCCATTTAAACGTATTGAAATCTTCCGCTTTGAAAATCAATAATGAACTTGTTAAAATATAATACCTGACCTAAATTTGATTCAAACTTCGACGTTGTGCGTAATTCGGTATAACATAACATTTGTTTCTGGTATCTTTAGATGAAAGGGCAATGTATATATATACCTTTTTCAAATTGAAGAATTCATAAAACTTTATATAAAGTACTATAATATTATTACATGATGATTATCCATCATGTTTCGAGGACTTATTTTCTGAAATTTTAAATATATTGCGTTTATTGTAGTTTAATAATGTTATTTTGGTTTTAATACGATTAATCAGGTACAAACATATCTCTAAAGAAAGCTTTTAAAATGAGATGCAAGGAAGATTTTCTGTTTTTCAATTTTTGGAGTTAAACACACAGTGCCGATCAATCTTTTATTTATTTTTTTTTTTATTAAAACATTCTTTAACATAGATTTTTATGTTATCTAGCATTTCATTATTAAATTTCTAAATTTTAAATAATGACAAATAATAAATGTAAAGCTAATGAAGTTTAGAATTAATTAATTCTTCAATATATTTCCATCATATTTTGACTTGTTCCCCATCTTGAATTGCCGCAAATTTCTTTCTTATTTTACCAAATGTTTCAAAATATTGATTACGGTATTTTCAACAATTTTGGGCTTGTGCAAGCATATTAAGGTGTTAAAGCTCCATCTTCAGGTGAATAACTTTGCTATAATGACGAAAGATCGTTAATTAATAATAATCAAAAATATAAAAATTGAGACTTTATATATGTTTATTCCGTATATTTATTTCCAAATATGAAATGAAAGTTTATTACTTTTCTGGTTTTAGAGTATATATTAAATAATCTATTTTAACGACTCTTAACTTTGTAAATATCAACTAAAAATAGTTAAACTGGAGTGATAAAATTCATAAAAAATCTTGCTTTAACTTTTTACCATGCTATTAATACAAAAAATCCGTTAAAATATAAAGTATGCAGAAAGTACCATTGCAGCCGAAGGTAAATTAAATATCAAATCAATTAAATAAAGAATTTTTATTATTGATATAGATAATTTAAATTTGAAATTTTTTTTTTTTAACTATGCCATGGTGCCTCGAAATTATTGATAACTTGCATTCTCAAAAAAAAAAAATATAATAATTTAAATTATAATATTTGACGTAACATTAAAGCGTTGTGCATCAAAATACTGCGGTTAGATCTTCATATCTTGACACAATATGTATCACCATTAGTCGTTATACAAGATAATTTTTTTTTTAATTTAAAAAAAAGCTTTCTTTTAAAATAATAACAATGTCTGATAGTGACAATAAAGGTAAAGTTTAATAAAAATTCCAAAAATATTTATACATGTATATTTCCAACAAAAATAACGGAAATAAAACTTGGCACGTCTGAAATGAGTATATTTGACGGTTAGATGATTTCTAAAAAAAAATTTATTTCTCAAATTCACAGAGTCATTTTCGGATGTTATGGAAGTATCCTCATTAGAAGAAATAGAAGGTAACAGTAATTCCATGTATTATTAACCA
>CAMKVN010003373.1:0-10662 GCA_946474995.1 Funneliformis geosporum
ATTATTGGTTTTTATTTAAAAAAAACTTTTTTTGAGGTTAATTAGAAAAAATTTTTGATAAGTAAAAAATAATAACCACCATTACTTTTGACTAGGACTGTAATTGCCATAATCCACGTAAATTATTTTTTTCTTCACAACATTTTATTTCTTCATTAATAATATCTATTACTACATAAGCAGATAATACAAATTTTTCTATTTCTATTATTTGTAATATATTTATATTTTGTTCTATTTCTATACTTTCTGTATTAATAGAAAGAATTGTTTAATCATTTTCCAATTCTTCACTACTATTGCTATTTTCATTACTACTTGTACTATCTGTTAAATCTTATAATAATAAGTGAGCAGCTTTAAAAGAATTTTGAGTTTGTAAAAAAATAAAATCTTCTTCATAATCAGGTATATTATCAAAAAAAAAGTATCAATATTTTGAGTATTTGTAAAACTTTTTGACATTTTTAAAATTTAAAATTTTTTTTTAATTATTAAAAAAAAAGAAGATTGTTATTTTAAAGTAATATCAGATTATCTAAAATATATAATATATATTTTATTTTTTTATTTATAATATTTTAAAAATTTTATTTTAGAATTTAAAACTTTAAACCAAAAAAAAAGACAAATTTAAATTTGAAATCTGTAATTATTATACAAAAAGAATTTAATATAAATAATATATTATAAATTCTAATTAGCAAAGATAAAGAAAAAAAGTTTCAAATATACTATATTATATTAAACTAATATATTATTCTAAATAAATATAAAATATCTATAATAGTAATTTTATTTAGTATCATTTATTTATATTTTTTATTAAAATAAAAAAAATTAAACAGCAAAAAAAAATTATTAAAACTAAAAACCTTAAATCAGTATAATATATTTTTCATATTAAAAATTGTCTATTGTATTTTTACATATTAAATTCGACAATATGTTTAAAGAGATCTTCTTAAAACTACCAAACTTTTCAACTTTTAAAATCTATAAAAATGTTTTTGTGAAGTGAGTGAACATTTTATGTAAAACAGAAATTTTAAAATAGTTAGAAATATCATACAGTTATCTTATATGCAAAGTCAAAAAAATGCAAAAATCATATAAAATTTTGCCAATCATAGGATCAATATCTATATAATTTTATTTGCTATGATCGACATGTGACATATTCAGTGACTGTTATTCTTTTAACTCATGACTCTAATTCTTCTGATGATTTCTCTAAAATCGATCTAGTAGCTGTGAGTACATCATCTGTATCTTAGGTAATATCATCTAAGAAATCCAGACTTCCAATTTCTATCTTATCTGAAGATCCTGAAAAGAAATAAAAACATATCATTGGGTTAGTATTAGAGCATTTTTCTTCTTTATCTTTAAGCGATAGTGGTGAACGTGGTGAGTGATTTGATCTTAATAGTTTAATACTCTATCCATTATGTAATGAAGACCATAAAGAAGAAAGTTTATGGAATGATATAAGAGATAAATAGGATGCTAATAAATAGAGCTTACCGATTTTCTATTTGAATAATATTCAAATTATTCAGATCAACAAACCCTATTTGAATATTTACCAAATGACTAATATTCGACAAATAAAATCAATTTATTTGAATATCGTTTATTCAACGAATAAAATTAATCTTATTTGAATAACTTTTTATTCACTGAATAAAAATACATATAAATTACTTATTGAATAAATTTTATTTGCAGAATAATAAATTATATAAACTTGAATCTTTTTTATTTATTCAAAACAGTTTATTTATTTTATACGACTAACTGATCAAAAAACAAGACTATAACCAACATTACCTAATATTATGTAAATCACTAAAAGCTAAGTAAAAATAAAACTTTTTTACATCTAGAAGTTTTTTCCAACTACTTATTTGTCTTTTGGTTTGAATATGTTAAATAACTTCATATTACGTTTTAGAAATAACATGGATCCCAACAACTTGGGTTTAAACAAGTATGACGTGAAGATAAATAAAGACCAGTATTAGAAAATAGTCTTTCACTTGGTATAAATGTAGCGGGAATTGACAAATATTTCATTGCCAACTGGAATAAAAATTGAAAATATATTAGTTCAAACTTTTCACCATTCTAATGGATCACACCCTTGCACTTCTTTAGATAAAATTAAATACTGAGCCACTTCATCAGACATAACACTATCATCATCATCAGAATCTTCATATATTCCAAGCAATGAATAATTAATTTGATGAGGATTTCGGTTAATATTTAGTGATTTATTTAATGTTGGTGATTCAGGTGAATTAGGTGAATTAGATGAATCATCAGATAGATTTTCTGCAAAAGCAGCTTATTCAGCTTGATATAATTGTTTAAGCTTATCAATAGTTGTATCACATTGTGTTTCAGTAACAAATTTGAGTTTTTTGAACTAAGGATCCAATAAAGCTGCAAGTAGTGTAACTTCTTTTGATACATTCCAATATTGACACATACTTAAATAGATGGTGGCTTTAACCCATTCTATAATACCAGTAATATTAACTGGTGATTCAATAACCTGACATTTTTTAAATTGTGAATTAACATTATCACGAATAATCCATTGGCTACTTTTATTACAGCTTACATTATGTCTTCATTCACAACCACATGATATAATAAGAGATTGATTGATATAAACTGCCAGTTTAACAATTCATTTATTATTTGAAATTATTTCATGATCTTGTTCAGCTTCTTCAGGTTCTCCATATAATAAAGTTGCATAGTAATTTTCATTCCGACCTTCTGGTGGAGCAACTTTTTTTTTGAGATAACACATTGTACAATAAACCATGTTTAATGTAGCATATGAAGCACTTGATAACATTTTAGTTGCCTTATAAAAAGGTTCCAGTAAAGTTAACATATCGAAAAGAAAACTATAATAGATAAAGGTAATAATTAATCAATTATTTAATATAATATAATTATTTATAGATAATAAAAATTACCTCCATTCAGATTCAGTTAAATTAACTGATTCCAAATAATCACTATCATTCTTATTATCTTTATCTTATAATATTTTTAAAATAGTAATCAAATAAATAATTACGCGTTTTAATTCAAATAGACAACTTCATGCAAAGTAAGTAGAATTCCACCTAGTTTTAACATCAAGTAGAATTTCATACACCTTTGGGTAATTTAATTTTCGTTGAGCATCTTTAAGATTTTCTGTTTGTTTAAAATATAAAATAAGATTTGTAACCTGCTTTTTAAATATTTCAGCAACGCCAATACCTTTAATTACACTAAGATAAAGAGTATGAGTAGAACATGATACATGTGAGATTCCTATCAATTAAATGGCTTTTACAATATTAGGACCATTATCTGTAGTAGCAATGAATAGTTTTTGTTCAAGTCAAAATTATCTGATTATTTGTTCTATAGCATCATGAATATTTTCACCAGTGTGTTTTCCATTAATTTTTTCACAAGCTAATAGAGCTTCTTTAAGGGTCCAATCGATAGGATTTAACCATCCAGCTGTAATACCAATATATGGTTCATCATTGCATGATGACCACAAATTAGTAGTGATATAAACAGATTGAGCACCTTGTAACATACTGGTAAGCTACTCTGTTGACCAAAGAAATGCATCATTAATTATACGTCATGCTTTTTCATCGTCTGGAATAAAGATGTGAACTATAATTAATATGTTGTAACTTTTAATGTTGCAACTTACGTTGCAATTAGTTTTAACCTATATACAGTATGTTGCAACTAATTTTAGCTTATGTTGCAACATTTTGTAAATTTGAAATCAATTGCTATACCATCTTTAGTCTGGAATATTAAAGCCTGGACATGCAATATTCATAAAAGCTTTGAATGATTAGGATCATAAAAGATAGAGTGATTGACAATCATCAATCACCCAAGCCATCATGGAGAGTTCAATGTCTGGTTGTTTTTTAAGTGTAGCTTTTCACAAGCAATTTCCAAAGATTCTTCAATATTTTCATCTTCTGCTTAAATTAATTGTTTACATATTAGT
The DNA here is from genome assembly GCA_946474995.1 of Funneliformis geosporum. Classification (NCBI taxonomy): domain Eukaryota; kingdom Fungi; phylum Glomeromycota; class Glomeromycetes; order Glomerales; family Glomeraceae; genus Funneliformis; species Funneliformis geosporum. Next base: position 4,058 of record CAMKVN010003373.1, read on the forward strand.
ATAATAGATATTTCAAATAATAAACCAAAAGAATTTTAAAAGAATAGTATTCTTACATAACTCGTAGGATTATTTTTTGCAATTCCATGTTCATTATCCAAATGATAAATCAAATTGCTTGTAGTACTATGGAATTTGTATACCATATTTTTACCTTTTCTCTGACATACCGGGGGGGGGGACAAAAGTATTGCACGCTTTTATTTTTTCAATAATTTTTTATTTTTTACAGAAACATACAATTTTTTTTTTATTTTTCGAAAACTGACATTGATATTTAGTATGTCCTCCATTGGCGGCGATCACAAACTGAATTCTATTTGGCATTGATCGCACCAAGTTTTGGTACTCTTTTTGCGATATCGCATCCCATGCTTCTTTTACCGCCTTTTCAAGCTCAAGAATGCTTGAAGGTTGAGGATTGCATTTTCGAATCTCTACCTCAACTATAGACCACATATTCTCAAATGGTGGGTGTGACGCGATGTGACAGATTGTTTTATAATCACATAACTCGAGCTTTTAATATAATATCACATGATCCGGTGATCGTAACCGACGACTAAAAATAAGTTATAAGTCTTCCTATATAAAAATGTTTAACATCACGTTATTATAATTCACATCCTGTTTAGGTTAAGAAACTGCACCCCAACTTAGAAAAGTCGTAACCGACAAGTAATTATCTTTTTTGTTTTTTAACACGTGACGAAAAATAAATGTTTATCTAATGCTGGTTTGTAGAAATGTATTTTTGAAAGGATTTGATTTGGATTTAATTAATATTGGTATGAAAAAAAAATATTAATTTTTTATTAACTTAAATGTGTAGTGTAAAAGAATTACAAGGTTATCAAAAAAAAAAATTTCAAACTAGGGCCGGAGAATGCGGTGAAAGTTGAATAACCTAATACATGTTTCCAATTTTTTCTTTCCCAATTAGTTTTCGAAAATGAAACTTTATAATAAAAAAAAATTAAAAGCATTAAAGAAATAACCCATTTTTCTTCCGATTTTATTAAAATACTGTAAAATCCATTTTTTTTTAAAAAAAAATTTTACTCCTAAATACGATTAACAAAAAATATTTTAAAGACATTCACTAACGCTAACGATTAAGAAAGAATTTCGCGTAGCATAAATTATTAAAACGAATACAAAATCGAAATATTCGAAAGACATTAAGAATAGATAAAAAAATATATTTTACAAAGTAGTTTAAGAAGGAATTCTTGATGCAATATAAGCAATATAATTGATTTTGAAGAAAATAAAAAAAAAAATTATGAATAAAAAATAAATGGTGATTTGGAAATTCTTTAAAATCACATTTCGTGAATTTAGGCATAATATTAGACACATCAAATAAATGGTTAAATTTTGGAAAAAAAAGGGATCCATCACCACGATTAGAATCATAGTAATGCTTAATTTATTAGGGTATTAAAACCCTTCCCTTTAGTTACATTCACTAATAAAATTGTACCATTGAATAAAAAAAACAATCGTGATATAAAATAATAGTAATAAATTTTTACAACTTATACTGTAATTATAATATTTACGTTAGAGAATCCACCACCAAAAAATTATTATAAAAATTAAAATTGGGATAAAATATTTTAACGGATTATGGAGAAGGATGTTGCCTGATTTTGCCGAGAGATGATTTCCCATTTTAAATCTTCGATACCTTCTCGTAAATTTTTATTGCGTCAATAGCTTCGGCGCTTCTATAAGCGGTTTTGGCTTTTTTCCTGAAGTTTTTTCAAAGGTCCGGACATTTTAAGAAATTTGTATAAAAAATTTTTAATTTAATAATTTTTGATAAAAGGAAAGTAATTTCTGATAAAATATAATTTATGCTATTGCATATAAATTGGGTGTTTTTTAAATAAAGGAAAGAAAAATATTGGTTATACATAATATATAATTATTATAATTACGCAAACTAAAAAAAAAATCTCTTTTTATTTCGCAAGGTTCTGTATAATGAGAAAATTCATTTGTCATCAGCGTTCTATTTTGACTATTGGAGTCAAAATCTGATATCCCTAAAAATATTTCTAAAAAATTTTTCATAAAAAATCATCACTTTCATTGAATTATATGATATCGTATTTGTAAACAAACAAACTTGCATTTGCCGTTTATAAATTAATGAAAAGTATATTAAAGTATATTAATTGCATTGTTCCAATCGTTAAACATTGATGTGAGGATTAGGCCCTTTGATAAGAATTAGTGGTCTTGAAGAGGATAATTGTATTTGTTTCAGCAAGATATTGCACCAATCCACACAAATGCAAAGACGCATGCAAACTTTATTGAAGAAATAAAAATAATTTTATTGCCATACCCGGACAAAGTCTGGATCTTAACCCTATTGAACACTTATGGGGGAGCTAGAACGCCGCATTAAAGCCAAACAAAAACATCCAAAAAATTTAGGAGAGTTAGAGAGGCACTTCTTCAGGAATGCTGGTCAGAAATTTTGCGTGGATTCTATCAGAAGCTTGTTAAAAGAATGTTCATTGAATTGAAGTGGTAATAAATGCTTGCGGCTATCCTACCTGAAGATATAAGATTTGGTATCATGAATTAGCGTTAATTAATTTTTTTGCAATTCTTTTATTAAAATCTATGATTTTTTACTAAAAAGTTTAATAATATTTTAGTTCTTGTTTTTTCAAGATTTTAAGCTGGTTTAATTATTTTATGTATATAAAGGATTTTAATCAACATAATTTTATATAATAACATTATACAAAGAATTTTTTTCTTTCGAAAAATCATGTGACTTAATATAAGACATATTACGTTGAAAAATGTTACATATTAAATTACCGCTCATGTAGCCTAACTCTAATAAAACATTAATTAATTAAAAAAAAAAACTTTTTATAATTTACTGACCGTGGTCCTAAACTTTTTGCGCGGGAGTGTATTAACATTACAAATCATATGATCTCATGACTCGTATGCTAAAAATAAATTCTGCAATATACCGTGCAATAGAAAAGTACTGGCTTCTGCGGTATTTCTGTGGTATTTTTTGTTAGTTTCTGTATGTTATGCTCTAATTTATCGTTTAATCTTTACCAAATTAGGAAATTTACATTATTATATGCTGGTTGGATTTATCTGATTCGGTAAAGATCTACGATCAGCAGGCTGGGTACTTTAATTCTGCATTTTTTGCGGTTTTCCGTGAAACACAGAAAATCATCGTTCCTATGTCCATAAATGCTGAAATCCGATTATTATATGCTCAGATTAAGAATTGTAATTTAACCAATTCAAGCTCAATAATTAAAAAATTTTCGATTTAGATTTTCCATTTAGATTTTTTTATTTACATTGGCAAAATTGACGATCGGCATTAATTTGTCTTCCAATTGTCACTAAGTAATTATTATGAACGCGGCGCATTTTTTTTTTTTTAAAAAAAAAATAATGTATAATTTTGGTAATAACGAACCATATTTGGAGAATTCAAATACCCAGTATCGCCCCAAGATTTTCAACCCCCCTTGTGACATGCACAATTTGCCGCTAAAAAATTTTTGTTTCACTCCCCACCAGACACGTGAGGTGGAAATTTACTTATAAAATTTTTATCTTCTCACGTGACCCATAACCAATACACTTTATTGATCTACCATTTTTTCATTTTAACCATAAACAAACCAACGGACTCACATACTGCATAATTAAGCCTGAAAGAGTTCTGAAACAACGGTTTCCGTTCCTATCCTAGTATTTAAGAATGGTTGTTTCTAAAAAGAAAAAACTGTTTAATTAAACTTAAGAAGGTTGTCATTTAGATTTTAAACTTTTAAAACGGACGGACAATAAGTTATATACAAAAATGGCAATAAAAATTATCGGAAAAGAAAAATATGAAAAAAGAAATTCATAAGGAGTGAAAGATATAAATATATTGCGTAATAATTCTGATATGCTTTAAATAGGTTTTTATTTTAATTATGACTGTTTCCAAATTTAATGTAATTGTAATTTTCTAAATCGCATTTGATTTAATTTCTTAGATTTTCCTATTTAGTCGACAAAAAAGAGAATCTTCTTATCAATAGATGTAGATGATAATTTATTATAAATACATCCATGTTTTCATATCATTTGAAAATAAAAAAAAATCCTTTTCTAAAAGAAGAAAAAAATAATCAAAATGAAATTTAATCTTTTCTTGCTCGCTATGTTTGCTGTCTCTGCTTTGGCAAATCCTTTGGCAAAATCACCATTTTATTTGACAAAACGCGCTCCTCTTTGCGGCGATGTGTGTACATTTATGTGTGGAGCTTGCGAATGCACTGGTGGTGGATGCGACGATAAACCTACTTGCTCCGGCGATGACGTCAAATGCACTGGTGAATGCGGCAATGTATGCGACGGTAAATGCGGAACTTGTACCTTTAAATGTACTGAATGCACTGGAACTCCTCCAGTGTGTACCGTTTGCAATCAAGTCTAGGGATTAAATAATTTCATATAAAAATTTTTCGTCCGAATATTTCCATTATTTCTCCGTGGCTTATGTAAAATTTCCGTGAAAATGAGCACTTTACGACAATAACAAGGAAAACAAAACACGGATCAACTTTTTTATAGGGTTTATAATTACAGTATATTGTTGAAATCTTTACGTTTGGTACGTATCTTAGAGCTCAAAAATAAGTTTGTTGTAAATATTATTAGTTCTCAAAAACTTCATGTAATTATTGTTTGTAGTATTATTATTTCAATAAAGTTGCACCAAATCGTGATTTATTATTTATTTTTATTGATAGTGATAAATAAGATCGAGTGAACAAATTCATGAATTATGTCAGCTATATGAAATTACGGGATTATGCTTATTTTAGCTATTTGAACGTTTATGAATCGGGAATTTGTTACGAAATCTGTCCTTCAGATTTGTGAATTAGATTCATTCACTATTGGATTTATACTGAGGAGAGGAGAACGTCGTTAACATGTAGAATTTATACTTGCCTCTTTGAACTGTTATCTTACGTTAACGATAACGTGATTAAATGGCGGTTTCTTAACTATTATCACCTATCTTATAATCGAAATTTAAAAATTATATATTTTTATTTCTTCAGAAATATTATAAGAAGTAATTATTCAAAATTATTAAGATAAATTAATACCTCATAGTGCCGGCCAGAGTTAAATTTAATCGTTCTATACCATTTTTAGAAGTGGACGATTAGCCTATTTTTTTTTAATTATATATATTTCACGCGTAACAATTCAATACTAACTTGAAATTATAACTCTTTGTTCGTTTATAATTCATTCTTCTATAAATCTATATTAATAAAGACGATCTGACCCTTCAATTTAATTAATTCGTGTTTATTTCTTTCATAGTTTAGACGTAATTAAACTCCCTGTTAGCAAATACGTTCTCGTACAGATTAAGCTTAACAACGTTGAACTTCTTAAATTCCTATCTTAGTTGATTCTAGCAAAAAAATTTTATGTATTTGAATGAATATATAAATCCAGAATAATGAATGAACGAATTGTTTTAAAAAAACAGTTTTTTCTCTTAATATCTATATTACACAGCCTGAATTAAATTTAAATAGTTAAATTAACCTTTAAAGAATATTTTAAAGTTAGACTGTACTGTTCTAACAACTGTTAAAAGATACCTTCAATTGAAGATTATCTTTTAAGGAAAGACTTTTACGTAGTGTAAAAATATATTATAGTACGGCTCAAAAGATCATGCTTTATAAAAAAAAACTTATCGAACCCTATCAATTCTTTCTATTATGCTCTCAAACAAATATATCATGCGAAATAATAGCATTTATAAAAAAAAAAAAGTTCCTATTATATTATTAATTTCTAATTTTTCTGCTATCCTTATGTTAATGATTTATGTTTTTTTCACGCGATAAATTTCTTATAACGCAAACAGTTATGATATTTTAAATATTTAAGTAAATCTATCTCTTATTTTAAAATTAATATAAAAAAAAAAATTTTTTTATTCTTTAACAATATACTGTAAATAACTATAAAATTCAATATTGAACGCAAATAGGCTACTAATATTCTATTGATGATAAATATTGTATTATATAAATAAATAACGTGCGATACGCTTTATTATCCGAAGCATAAGCGTAGGACTTTTTAATGTACACTCAATACCATACCATGCAATGTCTTTGCTTGAACATCAGCTGATTATAGGACCAGGTGTAACAATTAAAATTAATTGTTACATTATTGTTTACTTCGGACGCTCTAACGACCTAGTTTATTTTAACATTTTACAATTTTCTTTCGGAATAACTTTTTTTACAAGAAAATTTTGATATAAATCAAAATCAGAATACTGTAAATTTATTTTATATGAAATATGCCGTTATTGCGGCCAAGCTATGACAATACTATCACTAATAATGGATTATTGATCACTGACGTTAAAGGCGTGATCCATGCTGCGCCGATCAACTACAACCAATCATGTGATTTGAAATTTTTGGCCGATCTGACCGATATGACAAATTGGACAAATCTGACAAATATGACATATTGGTCATATTTGACCGATCTAC
>CAMKVN010003374.1:0-10662 GCA_946474995.1 Funneliformis geosporum
AGGCCTAGATCATTTCTTATATATATGTTTTATAATTATTTTAATAGAAATATTATATATATGTATATGAGTTGTATTGTTAGGTATTTGGCTATTTTGCTATTCATAGATACTAGGTTTGATATTAGCAATAGATATTATATTACAAATATTAAAGATGAATTACGATATTATCAACCAAATATATTGGAAAATAATATTATAGAATTAGTTCAAGAATCAATCATTAAGTAAATCATATGAAGAACCAGTTGAAGATGATAAAGCAATCATTTTATCAAATCTAAATTATCCAGAAACATTAAGTGATAATACTGACAAGGAAAATTTACATATACAGTATCTATATTATTTAATTTAGAACCAATTGTTATGATTGAATATGTAGATATTTCTAATTTTGAGAATAGAATAGATATAAATAGGAATAATGATGAAACTAATTGCTGCATAAGGGTGGTGGTTGAGGGTAAGGATGGTAAATTAAAGATATTTTTTGTTTTTATAAAATTCAAAGAGATATTTGTAACTAGTAAAACTTTTTAAATTTTTATTTAAAAATGAAATTTTTTTTTGTTTTTTTAAAAAAAATTAAATTATACACAATATTGAAAAAGAAAAATCAATTAAATTTATAATAAAGTTGCGATTATATTGTATAATGAAATTTGTATTGTTTAATTGATTATATAATTAATTTATGACTAACTCTATGATCAATCATGATTAAATTGATAATAATACATTTAAACAATTAATTCGCAATTCGCAAGAAACAGAAAGATCAACATCACATTTACATAATGATCAGTGGGGATAATAGTAATAATAAAATTTGTTAATATCAAGAATCTCTAACCATTCTCAATCTAAACATGAATAAACAACCTAAACTTGATGTAAAACTAGTTTCTATTGGCCAAATAGTGTCACGATTTCATTATGGAGTGAATTCAAGAAAATGGTGGATTATGAGAGGTGACAGCAATCTAGAAGAAGGCGTATTTCTTTATCCTATTCGTGTAGGTTGTAAAACTGTTATAGAACAAAATAATAGATACTTTTATATGCATATAACAGAGAGAAATGAAAGTAATGAGATACTGCCAGGATATAGATGCCAGTCTGGTGGTAAATTTAGTGATGTTAAAACAGCGCCAAGTTATGCCATAACGAGTTTATACCAGCGAATTTTTTCTAATTAAAAGACGAAATTTTCTGAACCACTAGTTTTAGGTTGGGACAATAATGAATTATTGGAAGCTTCACTGGAAAATGTTCATTTTCGAGCATTTGCTGTTAATGTTGACAATATTTTGATATATATTACAAATATTAGCGTTTGTGGACAAAAAAAAACAATAAAAAATTATATTACATCATTTATCGGTGGACATAAAAGAAAACGAGCTTTATATGTTCAAAAAATTCAACCTGATAATTGTGAAATTTCAATACATCAAAAGGATCATGAGAAAATATTTTTTTTTGGTTCTACTCCAACAGAAGCATGGATGAACGTAGGATATTATAAAAAATATCATGGAATATAATTGTTTGGCTTAGAGCATCCAATGACACAAAATATTATCAATGAACAACGAATTTCTATATGTTTACCTATATTTTGGAATAATGAAGTGCTCTTGAATAATATTTTTAATTATAATTTGAGAAAACGAACACTTAGTAATATTACTGGTGACAATTATTTCAAATTTGATTTGCACAGAAAAGTACAATTATTGAATTACGTGGAATGCTAAAGAAATATATCTACCAAATTATTTGCATGATGAACGTGAACTTCGAGCATGGCGTGCAATGCTAAGGGCTGCTGGATGTATGAAAATTACTCCATTTTCCAAAGATCAATCAGAGGTAATGAATGTAATGTATTTGTTAATAATAATTGATTATCTCTATGGCCAAATTAAACCAACTATTTTACCAAATTTAGTATGAATTTTGGTCACAAAGTTCAAACCTATTGATTGATCAAAATATCTTGAAAATTCTATATAATAGCAGATTCCTAAATGCTATTCCAACAAATGCATATAATTCAAGTAATCAATTCTGGAAATGTTTTCAAAAGTCATTAGAAGAGAACAAAACAGGCCATGATGGAAAGATACAAATTTTGTCAATTATTGCAAATAATTTTGAATACGAAAAACTTCAAAAAAATCTCAAGGTAAATGATACCTAATACTTACTATCAAGTCCTTACGCGTCTTATACGCTTTTGTTGATTTATATTTACAATTATGGTTTATATTATAAATAGGTTTCTTCCAAAACAGTAGCTAAAGCTAGGTATTACTGCAAGGTTAATGGTCTAGGATGTGCAATAATAGATAAACCTATTATTACACGAGTTCGAACTACTGATGAAATGGAGAAACAATTTCAGAATTTTTTTGCTGATAAAAATATTGTAAATTTGAGTTCTTACAAGGTGGATACGAAAACTGGTGAACCACTCAAAAATCTGAAAGATCAAAAAGAAACATTATGGCAAAAATTCTTTGAGGTATATCCCACAGACATGAAATGGACAACATTTTTAGTGCATTTGAAAGATGGACCATATGTGTATAGGGAAGATCTAAGAGGTTTATGTAGTATCTGTTCTGATTATGGATATAACATATTTGATGATTTAAGAAGTTTAATAACAGAAAAGATCAATGAAAAAACACAACAGGTAAATATAATTTTTTTAATAATATTTTAGAGGGATTTGGTATGAAAATTGTCAAAAAAAGAAATTATCAGTTATGTAATATTATAATGTATATTATTATAAAGTTTTTAATAAATAATAAATATGTTTATCAAAATTACAAAAATTACTAATTATCTAATTATGTATTATTTATTTATAATTATAATTATATTGCTATAATTAATAAAAATAACAAAAACAAATATTCTATAATTACAAATATTTCAAATATATATCATTAGAATCAATTAATTACAGAGCTTGAATCTGTTCGTCGGCATTTAAAGTGTGAATATGAAAAAGAACTTCAAATAGATTGCCTAAGACGATCTTATTATGTTGAATGTCTTGAGCATTGTCTTCCATATGCTTTCAGAGAATGTGTTAAGCCCCACTCTTCTAATTGCAATCAATGTAATAAAGTATCAGAATTTTTTTGTCAGTTAATTCATATCATACCAAATAGTTTTGAGCGAATCATGAAAAATCAAAAAAACTTCAATATTACTGGTCTCATCAAATACGCAAGACATACTTCAATGCTCAATTTAATGCAAATTTGCTTTCTCTTGATGAAAAAGGTGCTATAATTATAGTATATTATAAAATGAAGATTTTACCAAAATCAGCATGAGAGGTAAAATCAGATTTCTATGGAAAATCTGGATGGACATTACATACAATGTTAGTATATATAAAAGCCAATAATCACAAATTAGAAATAAAAGCCTTTGATCATTAGTCTTTAGACATGGTTCAAGATGCATTGTTCACAATTTCATGTTTTGAAGTTGTCTTTAATTCATTTGAAAAAACCAAAATGGGTAAGAATCCTATCTGATAATAACGCCTATTACCATTGTGCTGAATTAATAGCTATGATTACAAACTGGAAATCCTGGTATGATGTGGAAATCTGAAGTTGGATTTTTTTAGAGGCAGGAGAGGCCAAAACAACAATCAATTCACATCATGCTTAGGTTATTTAGTATGATGGTTGTGTTGTAAATTATAACTGTGACTTATAAACTTCTATTGTGGCTTATTTCTAGATTTCTCATGCAATCAAACGGTACATTAGGCTAGGATATGATATATTTGAAGGTCAAGACATAGAAGAAACAATCAAAGGTATTAGGGGAGTAACAGTTGTAAATATTGAATCAGATCGAAAGGAAAAAAGAAAAAAACCTGTGATGACTGGTATTTCCAATTGGTTTGAATTTCAGTGGCCTGTTGAAGGAAAATTCAGTGGTTTTGTACGTGATAGAGCTCTTTCCAACTTTGGAATATAGAACGATTTCTCTCCCTCCGCCATTTGTAAATCAATGAAGGGTGATAAGCAATTTCGACCAAATCCTTCAATTTCTACGTCTACAAATCCAAATTCCAAATGGATAATTCCAATACTATCAACAAATCAGAACAATAACTTCCAAAATGAAATAGCTGAACTAAATAGGTTGACAAAGGATAAGATCAAAGAAGAGTTAGAAAGAAGGTCCTTATTTTACGATGAAAAAGAAAATCAGCAAGAGTTAATTGCAATTTTGAGAGAAAATATTGCATGTGAGACAATAAATAAAATAGCAGGTAATAAATTATTTTTTTTTGCAAATTAACTTGCAATAAAATTCAACTAATCACTTTTTTATTACATAGAGGCAAGAAAAGCAATTGGTACAGTGGAAAATAAGGAAAATAATAACATTACAGAGTTAAGAATGAAGAAAGGAAAGACGAAAAAAAAGAAAAGAGAAAAGAAAACGAGTGAGTGCGACTACTTTAAAAAAATAGAAAAATATCGTGATAACCTGCAATAATAAATTCAGATATATGTTATTTCTCTAGAAACAACTATTTTCAAGTCGGTTGGGCTTAAAAAGAAAACCAGGAATATGGAAAAAAAGGTGGCAGAAAACACATACCTGAAGGAATAATGGAATTATTGAAGGGTTTTTTCCATGCTGGTGACGCCCATAAAAGTGAACGATATTCTGCAAAAAAAATGCTCGAGATACTACAAAAAAAGTAAAAACAGGTGAGCTAGAGGAGAATGATATACCGAAGTTGAAAACAATCGAAAACTGGATCAGCCAGTATTCCCGCCAACACAAGCAAGCAATGGCCAAAGCTATGGCCAAATAATAATAAAAACTGCACATAATACCTATGTTTAACGTCTAAGTGAACTTAAACCACTTTTTTTCACTTTTTTTTCACTTTGGAATTTTTGGAATTTTGCGTTTTGAACCCATAATCCTGAACCGTCAAGGCGCTTGCGCGAAATCTGTCAAATAAAGTATAAAGTTTTTTTAATAAAATAAATAGCTTAGGTTTTAAGCAACGTTTTTTATTATATATATTTGGTAGGTTTTGTCATTAATTCAGGAGTTTGTATTACATGACATTTTTCCAATTACGTTTTTTTTATAATTAATAATATAAAATTGCCACGATCGATATTATGCATATTCTTTTCATTTCTGGCAAATTGTGAATTAAGTTTATGTTTTAATTGTGATTTAGTTGATGAATAATATTTAGATTATTCCAATTGAACGATTCATTTATCGTTCGATAGAATGAATTTTTGATCATTTTAATCGAACGATTCATTTATTGTTCGATGTAATGTTCAAGCAAAACTGTTCGTGATTGATGAAATGATTCGCTTTTTTGATCAAATTCCGAAATTCTTGTCTAAACTTCTGTAACCTTCAAAACCTGCTCAAATTTCCATAATTTCCAAAACCTACAAAAAGGTAAGTATTATTTTCTTTTTTATTTTTATTAAAAAAAATCACACACCTTCATAAGAACTTACCTTCGATTTCAAAGCTTGAGAAACTCCAGAATCCTAATAGTGAAGCTTCTGGAAATCTTGGAATTATACCTACAAAATAAACAAAAGTAAGTATATTTGTTTTTATTTCAATTTAAAGAAAAATAATTAAAATTAAAATAAAAAAAACTTACCTCCTTTTGTAAATGCAGAAGCCCTACAGAATCCTGATGCTGAAGCTTGAAATCTTGAAATCCTACAAAATAAACAAAGGTAATTAATTTGTTTTTATTTTAATTTAAAATAAAAACAATTAAAATTAAAATAAAAAAACTTACCTCCTTTTGTAAATGACGAAAACCCTCCGAAATCCTAGAATTGAAAGAATGTAAGTTTTCATTTTTCTTTTAATTTAAAAAAATAATTAAATTTAAAATTTTACTTACCACTTTTTGTAGATGTTGAAGCCTTCCGAAACCTATAAAAAGGTAAGTATTAGTTTTTTTTTTTTTGTTTTTTTTAAAAAAAAAATTCTCAAATCCTTTCCTCTCTCTATAAGAACTTACTTCTGACGATTCCAAGGCTTGAAGAACTCCAGAATCCTACAAAAAGGTAAGTATTAGTTTCTTTTTTTTTTATTTTTTTTAAAAAAAAATTTTCAAATCCTCCCCTCCCTCTATAGGAACTTACTTCCAGTTCCAAGGCTTGAAGAACTCCGGAACCTACAAAAAAGGTAACATAGTTAGTTTATTTTTTATGTTTTATTTTTTAAAAACTATTTTAACGCACGCATCCACTTTCCTTAGAAAATTACCTCTGATTCCAATGCTTGAAGAATCTGAGATCCTACAAAAAGGTAAGTATTAGTTAGTTTCTTTTAAAAAATTTCTCACATCCTCCCCTTTTCCATAGAAATGTACTTCTGATTCTAAGGCTCGAATAACTCTGGAACCTACAAAAAGATGAGTTCTTTTTCTTTTTTTCAACAATTTCGTCAAGTATTGGAGGTTTTAGAGGTTTCAGAATTAATGACAATGGCAAAATCACTTTTAATTGAATGATGCCTATATCGTTCGATGAAATGATATTTTCCAATCAAATAAATATTGCAACCAATCAACAAATTCGACTTTCGACATTAGCCTATTATGGTTTTGTCTCGCAATTATATGTGGCTCTGCCAAAAAAAAATTTGCCATAACTAATAATCATAAAAGTTCTAGTTTGTGTATTTATTTTATGATCAACATGCATAAATACTAAACAAAAATGATTTTGCATCAAATTGATACATCCTCCTTTTTTTTCTTCTAAAAAAAATTTTTTTTTTCTTTTTTATATCCTCTTCTTTTAAACATTAGAACCTTCGCATTTTTTTTTTTAGATTTAATTTCTTTGAGGTAATTTTTTTAATTTTTTATTCTTTCTCTTTTATCTATTATTCTAAATACGTTATTTTTAAATATTACATTCTAATTTGAATAATTGTATAAATAATTATTAGCTTGTTAACAGACTTTTAGTTTTTACTTGGTATTTTCTAATTTTTAAATTTTTAATTTTTATTTTCAAATTGATGTTATGTTCTAATAATATTTTTTTTTTAAAACTTTTATTGAAATTAACAATTTGAAGAATTTTTTTTTATAATATAACATATGTTATAATAATTTTTTTTAATATTTCTTTAATTGCAAATTTTAATATTTTTAAAAATTTTTAGTATATCTTTCAATAAAATAATTGTTATCCTTAAAGAACTTTCTGAAGAACGTAAACGGGTTTTATTTGGAGAATCAAAACAGTTGAAAAGATTTCTTAATGATAATGAAGATAATGGAACTTTTGATTATGTAAGTATATTAATCAATTATTATTTATTTGTTTGTAAATTTTATAGAAAAATGATTTTTATAGCCAATCCTTTCCTAATTTCACAATATATTATTATAATATATGAAAGATATGAAAGGTGGTTAGCAAAGGTTATTTTAATCAATTTCTATTTAATAAAGTTTTTAAAAGTGTGATTTTTATAGCCAATCCTTTCCTAATTTTACAATATATTATTATAATATATGGAAGATATAGAAGGTGGTTAGCAAGGGTTATTTTAATCAACATTTATAATCTTTATTATATTAAAAGAGTTAATGAATTGATAATTTTATAATTGAAGCTAATACCTTGATTTTTTTTACAAAAAATCATGATTATTCTGTCTTTTTATATGAGTGTTAACAGATTGATTGATAATTTTAAATTTAAGGGTAGAACCTTGATTTTTTTTCAAAAATCATGTGATTATTCTATATTGAGATATTGATTGATAATTTTAAAATATAAGGGTTATAAGGGTAAAACCTTATTTTTTTTATGAAAAATCACATGATTTTATTTTGTCTTTTAAATATATTTTTATTACGTATTAATTTTTAATATTTTAATAATAATTTAAATTATTTTTTTTATAAAGGATTCTATAATAACTTTTAAATGATATTTGAATGAAAATAAGCAGATTTAATTAAAAGTTAGAATCAATGATATTTTATTACACAAGCAAATTTAGAAAAGAAAATTACAAAATATTTGGTTGATATAAATGTGTAATATATACCAAATTTATAAGATAAATATTGTGGAAAATTTGTTTCTTGTGGTGAATATTCTGGACATATTAATTTGTTAAATAATTTAACAATAATTAATTAATAAGAATTAATCAGTAATTTTAAAGCATAATGGTGAGTTCTTTAGGCAATTATTTGAGATATAGTTTCTAAAGAGATATTTCATCATTTTGAAATTAAAATGAAACTTACAATAGATGTACATTATCCAATTAAACGTGAAAAAGAACATGTGAATTTAGGTACAATAGTGGGTTAAGATGATCATAAAAATCTCTTAGATTCAAAAATTGGAAAATATGCATATAAAGAAAAAGTTGTAAATCATGAAGCTCAAAGAATTATAAAAGATGATGGAGATACCTTGGCAGAATAGCTATATACTAATGCAAAGTATCATTTACCTTGGGCTATAGTTTCATATGAACAATTTTGAGAAAAATGTAATTTAGATAAAGAAAGTATGATAGGCGCAATCTTTTGTGCTAACAATTATGAAGCTATTGAATATATTTGATAATGATAGATCAGAGTAGGCAATAGGATTTGTTTATGATGAAGGTGAGGTAAATGAAGGGTATTTTTTTTATCCTGAATTTGGGGTTATAATAGAAATGACATCAAATTCAATATGGTGTTAAAAAACAAAAGCTGCATATGATATAGCCAAACTTAAATTAAGTACAAATTCAAATCGATATACATGTGCTTTATCTTTGACAGAAAAAACAGCTTGTACTATAGAAAGAATACAAAATTCTTAAATTAAATTTTTTTTATTTTTTTTTATTTTTTTTATCTATTATGTATAAATATTATATTTTTTTTAAATTCAAAATAAAAATTATTTTATTCTTTTTTTTTTAAAAAAAATTCTTGTCAAGTAAACCAAAAGATTATTGTAAAATGATTTACGTTATTGTAAAATGATTAATTATCATTACTTAATAAGTAATTTCTAAATAAGAAATTTATTTATTAAATATAATTTGTAATACAAATCAGACAAATCAGTTTATATATTTGTAATACAATTTCATTTAAAAAAATCATCATAAAATTATAACACGCATGTTATATTTATCATTATAAAATCGAATTCAATCTACTTATACTAAATCAATTAGTTTTTTATTATTTCAATCGTTTTCATTATTATTATCATTAATATCTTATTATTACTTTCATTATTTTATTATCTTATTTGATTTTATGATTTATAATACTTTTAATAATTTAAAAATTATTATTAATAAGATGGATTTTTTCTAAATAGATTCAAACAAATTCAAACAAATGTTAGAAATTAAACAATTTATAAAACCCAAATTATTTCATAATAAAATAAACCATTCTTTCAATAAAAAATGAATTATTTATATAAATGCGTAATGTATACAAGTAAATATCCAGATGGTACATTATTAAGTAAATTGATATTAATCGTCATCATAGAAGAGAGCAATTTTTATCAATTAGAGATGATGAAAATATTGATTAAGTTGAGGTTCATGATCAAGATTTTGATGTTGAATTTCATGAAAATATAATTGAAAAGATTGATGATATTGAAAATTTTGATGATTTAAAAATAATTTCAGATAATGAAAAAGATAATAACGATGATGATTCTGCTAGTCAAGACGATGAAGAAAAAGAAGATGATAAAAAAGAAGAAGAAGATGATGATATTGACAAAGATGAAAATGATAACAATGAAGACACAATGCAAATTGAAGGTGATAATATTATTAGCCAAGAAGTTATTGATGGCCTTCAACTTTTATATTTTAAATCATTACATAACTTTACAGAAGCGTTATTTAATGGTTTTATGAAAAAATTTATTATGAAAAGAATAGCGAAAAAAAGCCTTAGTTTATATAAGGTTAAAAAATTATTAAAAAGGTTAACAGGGCTTGTTCCTACCTTTTATGATATGTGTGAAAATTCTTGTATATATTATACTGGAATTTATAAATCTTTTCAAAGTTGTCCATTATGTGAATCATCAAGATATGATTCAATAAATAAACCTAAAAAGTTATATCATACCTTTCTATCCAAAAAAGATTAGAAATCCAATATAATAATAAAGTAAGAGCAAAAGAATTACATTACCATCATCAATATATTAATAATAAATATATTGATTCAGAAGATTTAGAAGATATCTTTGATGAAAAAATCTATAAAGAATTATTGGAAATTAATCTATTTAATGATAAAAGAGATATTGCATTCACTGTTTCTTGTAATAGATATCAAATATTTAAACAAAAAACAGATGATTGTTAGGTATTTCTTTTAATAAACAATAATCTTGATTCCTCGATTTGAATTAAAAAAGAAACTTTGATAATTCCTTTTTTAATTTCTGGGCCAACTTCACCTAAAGATTTTAATTTATTTTTAAAGCTCTTTGTAGATGAAATAAAAGAATTAGAAAATGAGTAAATTTTTTTTTATAATAACATTTTAATATAATTTTTATTAAAAAATAATTTATTTTT
>CAMKVN010003375.1:0-10657 GCA_946474995.1 Funneliformis geosporum
TATTTAATATTATAATTAATTAATTTGTATAGAATAAATGAAATTTCTTTTATTTTATTTTTATTTTATTTTTTTTTAATAAAAATTTTTTAAATTTTGAAAAATTATATTTATTTAATGATTAAATGTATAAAAATAGCAATCAAAATTACGTATATAATTTAATGTTTATATATAAAAATGCAACCAAAAATAATATATACAATATACTGATTAAATGTAAAAAATGCAACCAAAAATAATGTATACAATATACTGTTTAAACGTAAAAAATCCAATCAAAAATAATGTATATAATATACTAATTAAACGTAAATTCTGTATATTTTTTGCATACAAAAAAGGACGATTTTTAGTATTTAATATATGGAAATATTTACAATATACTATAAAATTTTACCAAAAATAACGTATACAATATAATGATTTGACGTATAAAATTTAACAAAAATTACGTATACATTATACTGATTAGACTTATAAATTACATATTTTTTTGCATAGGAAAAAGATGATTTTCAGTATCTAGTATACGGAAATATTTACGAATTTATTATACTGTTTTTCTAAATTTATTATACATTTTTTAAATGTATTATTTCTGTATACTTTTCTTATACATATTATTTATAGGGAATCAGTTACTACAATCATCTGTTTCTCATAAAAATTCTTCAAATTCATCATTGCAGCCACCTGTTTCTCGTAAAAATTTTTTAATATTTTAGTCACTACAGCCAACAATAATTAATGCTCTATTTAAGGAGTTCAATAAAGGTATCATTAACTATATTACTTTTATTTATACTTATGAAATCAATTCGATATTGCTTTATTATTTCGTGGGTCTTCTAAAAATTTGTTGATGGCAGATTCTCTTCAAAATCATGAAAAGAGAAATACAACCATATCTTATTCTAATCCAGACGTATATCAAAGTGAACATGATCATGATTGCAATATTAATATAGAGGATGATAATGATAACTATTCTTTAGAATTGTATGACCAACTTTAATTTAGAAATGAAAACAATGATTTCGACAGTTCCAAAAATACTGAAATTGAATATGATAAGCAACAATACACCCTATAAGACTATTTAGTTTCTAATCCAAAGACTTCGAGAAATACAATTGAAATGCTAGTGATATTATGCTAATGTGAACGGATAAAAAACTCGTAACTGGTTTATCTTATAAGTTCAAAATATAATTGTATATTCTTTAATAGTATAATTATTTTTTATTATTAATATAGGAGATCGTAATAAATATTATTCAGTTTCTGTGAATTTTTTAGAGAAATTAAACAGACAGAATAGAGTTATCTGGAAAATCAACTTAAGCATAATAAAAAAATTGACAAAATTATAAAGGCTCTTTCAAAGTTACAGCGTGAAGATAGTTTATGATCCACCTTTTTTGATATAAGATATATTATGAAAATGATTTTACGTATTTTAATATACTGATATACTGTATGATTGTTTAAATAATAGAAAGATATCGTCGTTATTACTAAAGAGATTCAAAAGATAAATTTACATCCTACTGCGGAAGTATTTAAAGAACATCTTGAAAGTTATGTTGAAAAGTATTCCAAAGGATATATAAAAGATATTAGAAAACACCATTCAGATTCTAGTTTTTATTTAGAATTTATGGCTATTGTAAGCAATCTAACTATTATGTCATTTCTTTACTAATATTCATTATCTATCGATATTTTCATATTGGCTTTGTATTAGTGTTTCGAAAAAATGCGTCATCATTGAAGTGCTATAGCCAAAGATATTCGGTTAGTACTTTTTAAAGTATTTTCGGAAATTTCTGAAATAAAGGCAAATGTAGGTATAAAAATTGTTGAATGGAAAAAAAACCCAAGAGTTGCTGAAGCATATATCAAATTGTGAAAGTCTGATAATACAAGCCTTTTAACAATCAATACAATTATTATAAAGGATATGTCTAAAGAAGACAAAGAAGTCTGTTTTAAATATTCAATAATAGCATTTGTTTGTAGTATTGTCTTAAATCCACGAAGCGAGAATATCTGATATACTGAAAAAGCTATCAAGTAACAATGTTCAATTTTCTTAGTATGTATTAAATTTATTATTTTTGTCGATTATGTCTTTAATCAAGTTTTGTTAATAAGAATGTTTAAATTTGCAACTAATTCTAATGGAGAATGATATCACGGATATTAATGATGACTTAAAAGACAATGTAATATTAAAGAATTATAATAATACTATTGAAGAGATTTTAGATGAACCTAACCTGAATTCAAAAAATGCTAGATTATTTGAATAATTATAATACTAAAAGGTAATTATATATAATTTTGGAATAATTTTTTTATTTTTATTTTTCTTTTACAATAATATTTATATACTAATATTATTAATATTATCAAAAGAATACATCTGAAACTAGAAAATAATAATAATACAAAATACAAACAACTGCAGCAATAACAATGCAGTAGAAATGATCATATAACTTGCGTAAATATGTAAATGTATTTATGTGATCATTGAAATTTAATACATATATCTGATCTTACTTGTATCATATAATTATTTGAAAATAGAGATTTTAAGTTGTGAAAAGTATTAGGTTATTAGTAATAAAAAAACCCCATATATATTTACTCGTTCAAATTTTCGTAAATAAATAAAATTTGAAACTTATCAAAAAAGTTATAATTCTTTTTTTTGTGCTCACAGATTTTCAGATGAGGTGAAAATTAACAAAATCATTTATAACTGATTATTTTTACATATATTCACCTTATTTGATCTACTGATATAAGATAATAATGAATTTATACAATATTTTTGTTATCTTATTATACATAAAAGTGTTGATCTCTTAATTTGGTAATAAGAACATAAAGTAAGCTATTCAATTTTATCACAATTAGTTTGCAAATATCTTTTAATTCCTAGTAAACAATTATTTTCAGATGCAGGTAATTGTATCTCAGAAAAAAGAATATGATTAGCTCCTGATTTAGTAAATTAAATATTATTTTTAAAATGAAATAGTTTATATTTTCCTATATTTCATTTCAAAAAACTGCTTAGTTTTTTACTTTCGATTTAATTTGCTATATTAATATAATAATAAAGAAATGATTTGTTACTTCATTTATAAAAATATTATTATTTGTTTGTAAATTTTAATTTATTATATTATAAACTTAAATTTGAATTGATTTACAAATGTTGAATTAATGAATTATGTGATTAATTACATCTTCATAAAAATATTAATGGTACAACTTAAAATAATTAACAATTGAATTGAAAAGTAAAAAGGTAAATAGAAAATTGAAAATGAAAAAAAATAAAAATTAAAATAAAAAAATACATACTGTGTGAATTTTTGATGGTTAAAACTTATAACAATTCAATATGCTTAAAAAAAGAATAACTTAATTTAATGAAAAATATATTAAAAGAAACATAATTATGTATCCAATTCAAATCATCTAAAAAAAAGATAAAATAAATAAAATGAAATTATAAAAAAACATTTTATATATCAAAATCCAAAAGTATTTTAAAGAAAATAAAAGAACGCAATCAAATATTTATTATTCTAATCAGATTTTATTGCATAAGAAATTTTTCATTAAGTAAAAAATGTAAATATTTGTATGTAAAGTATTATAAAAATTCTAAACCTTATCTAGCAATACTAGAAGTTGAGGTTTTTCAAATGCAATAAATCTAAATATAATAAATTCAGATTAAATTTGAAGAAACTAGATACTGTATAATAAATTCAGTTTAAACCTGATTTCAATTTTTAAAAATAAATAAATCTGAATATAAAAATAAATTTAGTTTTTACTTTTAATCAGTAATATCCCTAAGTATTTTCATTATTTTCATCAAATAATAACTTACTATCTCTTATCTAATAATCTCTTTTCTTTATATGAAAATAATAAAAATAGTTACTAAATATACTGTAATATTAAAGCAAAAAATTTAAATGATTTTTATACTTTCACAATTCTGTTATTTAGGGATTCAACAGTTTGTTTTATTTGAATTCTCTTTGATTAATAAATATCTATTCCTTTAGAATTTATATAAAGCATAAAGCTATTTCTTCAATTAAATATATAGTATAAGCATAATACTTTAAACAGTTTCAGAACTAATTGTTATTGGATTTTTTTTATTATAACAAAGTTTTTAGAATTTTCTTCATTTCAGTTTATTATAAGAAAAATTAAAAATATTGTTATTAAAAATTAGTTAACTTTGTATAATAAATAAAGCCATTGCATCTTCATTACCTAATTTTTAATTAATCAGTTGATTTTTATTTTTATTTTTATTTTAAGCTTTTCTTCTTGTGTTAAGAGTCTCTCTCATCTCCTACTGATGAAATATATATATTTATACAAATTTTTTTGTAAAAGCCTAGTAAAATATGCATTTTGAATATAATTTACATTAGTTGGTTTTAATTTCTAAGTTATCATTCATCTTTTAAGCTTCTTATTTATATAAATTAAGGATTTATTTTCTTTGTTAGGTATTCTATTTCTATCTGAAACCTTTTGAATTATTAAATAAGATTATTATAACAATCATATTTAAAGTAAACTTATTTTTTCTATTATATGACTTTATTTTTTAACCTTTATTTTCTAAATAAAAAAAAATATATATTATAATTTAATTAATATTTATAATTCAATTTAAATTAACTTATTTTCTAATTTTAAACCAATAGGAATTTTAGCTTCTTATTATATTGTAAAAATTTATATCATTATGATTATTATTAACAATCTCAATATAGTTTAATATTTAAAGATAAATACATTAATAATTATTTCTAACCTTTTACAATTAGTATTATCATAAACTCAGTCTTTTAATATTACCAGCATTACATTATTGAATAAGAATGTTATCCTAAATTACTAAAAATTGGTTTGGTTAAATAAAATAAGTTTTGATAGTTTCAGCTATTAATTAAACTAGTTTTAGCACTTAACTAAACTAGTTTTAGTTATTCTAAATTACAGAACTTTAGTTTTGAATAACAACACTATTATTAAATAATTGAAGATTACTTTATTAATCTTTTTAAATAATTCAAGTATTTGAAATATTTAAGATATTGATTTTTTTGTAATTGATTTTCAGGACAAGTCATTTTTTTCATTATTAAATAAGAAAATAAATCAGAAATAATTGTTTTTATATAAAAAAATTATTTTTTTTTATATATAAATCAGATCATATTTTCTTATAATCATAGTAATTTTGATTAAAAATGATATGATTTTGATAGTATAAGTTCTTTATTTAATTTATTTAATTTATAATTTTTTTATATATAATTTTTTTAACTTAATTTTTTAATAAAAATAATCCAAATTTATTAACTTAATTTTTTAATATTATAATTCGAGTTTATTTTAACTTGTTTTTTTTTAATATAAATACTATTTATTTTGATAAATTATTTTATTTTATTCTTATTTTATAATATAAATTTATTTGTTTCTCAATAATAAATTGACAGTTTAATAAATTTGATATAAATTTTATAATATTTATTAACTTTTAATTACAAAATATATAGAAATAATAACATCTCAAAAAAGTCATGATTATACAATTAATTTCAAAAAAAATGCAGAAAAAGCTGAAAGTTATATGTAAATTCATCTATTACAATAATGCATTAATTATTTAGTATTAATATAATGTAAACTATTATAAAAATAAATAGAAAATTAAGATATAATTAATGATGAATAACATAAATCAAATTATACAACAAATAAATGAAGAAATAAATGAAGTAATTAAATGATAAAATTTTAAAGATATGAATATTAGTTTTATTCATTATCTTAAAAATGTATAAAAAATATAAAATATGCAGTAAATCAAAATATTATATTATCTATTGATATATTCAATCATGAGAATTCAAAATTGACAAATAATAAAAAAAATAATAGTAATTTAGAGAAATATTTATAGACTATATAACTTCTTCATTTATACTATTTTAAGAATTGAATAACACATAATAAGAAATAATGTGTGATTTTTGTAGACATTAATTTAAATTATAAGCTTTCATATAAGGTTTAATTTATTAGAAATTATCACAAAAGAGGGGGAGAAAAAGTAATTGAAAATTTATAACTGCAAGGTGAATTTTAGTGAAAAGAACCTGTTACTTCAGAAGATTTCGTCCATATTCCCTCCCAACTCATTTATAAAGTTTAATAAACTCATGCTAGAAGAAATTAGAGATTCTGAATTTGATCATTTTTTCAAGTCATTTTATTTAGCAAGAATGATATTTAATCTATAGAATAAATTACATAAATTTGCATAGTATCTAAAATGTCATAAATTATATGATGAATAAGAAGTTATTGAAATTTAACAAAATAATACTTTATTATTAAAATATGTAATTATAATGAATTTTTAAATCAGAAATTTGTAAGTTAAAAAAAATGCCAAATGTTTTTATATAATCAAACAAGTTTATTAAATAGAATAATTCAAATTATATTAGAAATAATATATCCATTTGCTAGAATTTGTAAACAATTAAAAACTTTATATTATTAGCCTAAGTTTTAAAAATTTACATTAATATTGAGTTAATAGATCAATATTTTACAATATCTTAATGGATATATACAATGGTCAAGTTTGGCAAATATTATATATACAAATAAAGATAGTTCATCAAATTTTTTTTTGAAAAGAAACTGCTAATTCACATTTTAGTTTAATATTAAATCTTAATTGAATTTAACCTTATGATAAAACATAACATAATACTTGTATTTTATATAGTCAAACCTCTATATACTGATATTATATATACCGGTAGGTCATATAAATATCGGTATAATTTAATATAACAATATTTTTAAAAAAAATTTCTACATATTGTTATAAAGAGGTTTGACTGTATACTGAAATATGTTATGTAATTTATTAAAAAATATTCAATTTTGATGAGAAAACTTACTTATTATTGGCTAGTTACCTGGGTCAAATAAAATAAGTTTATATAGAATCAACTATTATTTAGAACTACTTATTAATGAGTTAAAATCACTCTAGATCAGAATCATATTAAATAATACATATAAATACGATGATGAAAATGAATATTTGTATAGCATTAATTCTGATTTTATGTAATATATTTGTGTAAGTAAGATTTGCCCTTGTCTCATATCATAGTTGTAAAAAAGAATAAATTATAAAAATAGATAACATGATTTTTCCAGTATGAATGATATGCTTAATTGTTTATTTTTTAGGATTTGGCAATACATTTGAATGGAGGTATTTCAATTCAAATGCTACAAAGAAACTGTTTGTAAAGCAAACTATTACCAAATGGTTAAAGTCATCTACCATACTACTGTGACTTAATGCATTGTTTATTCTTAACTAATATGAAGTGAATTGTTTTATTAAATGAAAATGGATTGATCACAAAGAAACAAAAGAAATTTAGAAATGATTTTTTGATTTTATATGATTGCTAAAAACAGAATCTGTGTTTAATGGTTTTTTTTTACAAATAGAGCAATAATTACATATTGTTGATATTTTAACTTTTTAAAAGAAATTACAGCTTTTTTTTTGATGGATGAGCTATTATACGTACAAATAAAACAATAATGAAATAATATAACATTGTCAGCGATTATACAAATAATTTATGGCTTAGGAATTATTATCAATTGGTCATGTTACAAAACAAAATTATATAATAAGACATTAATCCAATCAAAATATTGCACGTGATTATATAGTGAAACACAATCTGATAATGATTAATGATTTATTTTTTTTAGACAACCGATTTCAAAGTAAATCATGCTCACTGCTAGCTCAAAATAATATTAATGAAGTCAATCAATACTATCAAATTATCACAGAAACTTCAACATAGGGTGCAATCTGAGAAGAGATTAAAAAATTTACTCATACTCCACAAGAAAGAATGTCAATTCCAGAAAACAAAAAAAAATTACTTTCAATTTCTTAAAAATCAAAAATTAACTGGTGAATCAAGAATTACTTTTACAAGATAAAGAATTATAATATTGAATTACTTATAAACTAATTATATTTCATAGAACCTGTTCCAATTTTAATCAAATTACTAGAAATACGTCAAGGTTTAGAACAAAAAACTGATTTCTGGAATTAGGTATTCATATGAAGAGGCATTTTGTGAAACAGCCCGACAAGTATTTAACTCAAAGACAACCAGAACATATGCGACTGATGATACAATCTGGCCAATGGGATGCATTTTTTCGATCAGCTATTAGTTCAACCGTGTGTAATTAAATGTTTTGATTTAATTACTATATAATAATTTACTAATATAAGATTCCTTTAGTTAAAAGAAAAAATGTCAAAATTAAGGCCACTCTATTCGAATGTTTTCCAAACAAGATATTAAATTCAATTCGAAGACAGATCCCAATTGAATTTAAAAAATCAGATGGCTTGAATTCTAGAATATCCTTTGCAAATCCTGATCGTATTACATCATCTTTTATAAAAAACCGCTCAATGATAAGATATTTTCAATCGCTATGTGCCGTTTTATGCTTGATGAAACGATTATTGATGCAACATTAGATCCCGAAAGAATGATGAAGAGTATGTATGGAGATAATAAATTTTTATTCAATATCAATTTTTGGTTATTAAATTTGTACAAATCTAAAAAATATGCTTATCTAGACGAATATAAATAAGCATATGAATCAACAAATTTCGTGTTATTTAATGTCTTTAGCTAGATTTCATAATTTTTATGTAAAAGAAAATATAAATTATAAGTAAATATTGCTGTAATTTATTAATAAAATCACCACATAATACATATTAGAGCTACATAGCATTTGGTATTATTTCTTCGCAGTATTTATTGTGATTTCTTTGCGATATTCTTTATAATTCCCTAAAAAGAAAATTCTGCTTAACTACATATAACATTTGGAAAACTTCAGATCCATTAGGATTTCCATGATGGTTCGCGATATGGATTGCTCAGTAGATCTTACATCGAAAGAAATTTCTAATGTAGCGCTTTTAGACCGTTTCAACTTTTTGTATTAAAAGCAAAAATCAAATTTTACGACCAATTTTATAAATCTCAAATATATGCAAAGTAAATGCGATTGATCATATGGGAACGTTTCCAGTAAAATCAAGTCATGAGGCATAGTAAATCATATGATCCGTAATGTGATTTTACTGGAAAGAAACACTCCCATATATCATTGACCCACCAGGGGTCATTTTATTAAAAATCAATCAAATAAAATAGTAACATGCAAATAAAGCCAATAAATAAAAATAAAAAATAAAAATAAAAAAAATAGTAAAACAGTCCTTCTAATAAGAAATTTTCGCCACCGACCATCGGCAGTTACTCTCAACCACGAAAACCACGAGTCGTCAAAATCATCTCGAAGGGTGACGTCCTTGCCGTCTCCCTAGTCCCGGCCGTAAAGCGATTCATGTCGGGCGCCACGATCACCCCGATCGTGCCTGGTGGTTGACGAACGAGCACCCCATCCATTTCCCTCACTATCGC
The DNA here is from genome assembly GCA_946474995.1 of Funneliformis geosporum. Lineage (NCBI taxonomy): Eukaryota > Fungi > Glomeromycota > Glomeromycetes > Glomerales > Glomeraceae > Funneliformis > Funneliformis geosporum. The sequence goes on from CAMKVN010003375.1 coordinate 9,651, forward strand.
GGGAACTATAATCATACAAAATTGATTAATTCATACTCAAACTAAATAAACATACATAAGTCAATTAATACATACATATTTTACCCTCCAATTTTTGCTTTGTATAACAAAGCTCGTTCCATCAACGACTACTTGAATGTCTATTCACCTGTCGTTGGAACCTCTGTATGTAAAATAAAGAATAAAAATAAAATTTATTAAGCATATGTGTCATAATAATCAAAAATCAAGTGGCGCATTCACAGTCGCGTATGTTTGTACTTTTGATTCGTGATTCGTGTTTTCTCAGGTGAGTAAGCCAGTGGGATATAAGAACACTTACAGCCGAAACCGTGACCCCATTTTACACCAATTTAAATAATTTTGCAGAGATACTCACCCTGTCCACTCTGGTTCATATCCAGCATCACGTAATACTTCAACAATATTCGCTCTAACGCTCTGCCTATTTCGTATGAAGTCATAATTTAGGTGAGGTTTTGTAAATTTTGTTGAAGAAGGGAAGTTTGAAGAAACTAGATTTCAGACTTCCCTATGCATGATTGAGAAAAATATTCACAGAAATATATGTGTTATTAGTATAAAACGCACTAGTGTACTTAAATTTTCTATATATTTTAAAACTAAAACTTTGTTGTGTAATGTAATACAAATTTGAAACATGCCTCAGTTTTGAACTTCGAAAGTCTAATCAAGATCATAGGAAACGCTATATCTGTCTGTCACTAAGTTCGAACAGCCAATCAGGATTTAAGATCAGGTGTAACATATAAAATGTCCAATCACATTATAGGATCAAGTGTAACAATTAAAATGACAGAATTAAATATTATCCTCAATAAAATTCAATATTTTTTTTTAATTTTAATAAAAATATTGTATTACATTATTTTTGTTAAATTTTTATTTGATACATTATTTTTGTTATATTTTTTTTTGTTACATTGTATTTAATAAAAAGTTATAAATGCTTAAGATGATTTAATGGTTCCCGTTACTTAGTTTTT
>CAMKVN010003376.1:0-10653 GCA_946474995.1 Funneliformis geosporum
AGTAAAATTTAATATTAGAATACTACATAATGATATATATTTATATGTAAAATTTTAGTATATATTATTATGTAGAAATTTTCAATCAGAGCTAATTTACTTAAATAATAAATTGATTTTAGCACTTTTTTTATGTTATTGCAATCCATTTGCTCTAATAAAAGTTATCTAATATTAGTTAAATATTGATAAAATTTGACATTATAATATATGGTAATAATATTTAGCTATATATAAAATTTTAATGTAATATTATTATGTAGGATTTTCCAATTGGAGCTAATTAACTTAAATAAAAATCATTTTTACGATGTTTATTATATGTGATAAATGAAAAATGATCGGCAAATGATCTGCAAAATGATCTGCAAAATGTGATAAAATTAAGCATGACTGTTATGCTACTTTAACTGCTATTTGAGGAATAGATATTGGAAATGATAGTAATCAAATTAGATGTTTGAATACCGCTGGAGAATTCTAAGGTAAGGCAGCTGCTGAAATTGGTAGAATTGGAGCAGGAGTTGCAGTAGGTACTAATATTATTCCAAATGAAACATGAGATGAAGACTAGTCTATAGCTGATGGTGAACCTGTAGATAATGCATTAGTAGCACCTAATGCTGAAGGTGGTTTTCCTGCTGTTACTATTGCTCTTAATATTAAGTTTAGTCAACTTCTATACCTATTTAGAATTGCTTATATAACAGTTAAATATTTAAAACAAATGGTAGTTTTTGGTTAATTTATGCAGGGTGATATGTCAGTTGAGCAATTTTTCACTAGAATTAAAAAGATTAGTAAATTAGCCGAAATGACTTCTGAATAGCAAAGAGAACAATTTATTCATGGTCTGTTTCTGATAAATCAATATAATCTTTGAATGATGGCTAAATTTTATGATACACAGGATAGTATTACAAAAGCTTTAGCTGAAGCAGAAAAATTTACATTATCTCAAAAGAGTGCACTGTCTTTTTTTCCAATTTTTCTGGCAGCTATCTATATGCAGATACTAACAGATCAAGAATGACTAAAAATAAAATCGAGAGCTTGGTAAAAAATATAATGGCATTCTCAGAATCTCAACAGTCTCAACAAGTGACTTCAACACAATTCTAACCACATCTTGCAGGAATATATAAAAATTTATAAGATGAAAATATAAGCAGATTTTTATCATGAATTATAGGAAAAATCCTAGAATTTGTTCCTGTTCCTAATCCTACTTTATCACTAAAACCAAATAAAAAGGTTACAATTAATTCTAATGATGAATTTTCTGAGCTCACAAAAAGGCAGTTAAAGTTGCATGTGGCTAAGGCCGTTAAAAAGGCTATAAAAATACAACATAAATGTTTTATGTGGTAAGCCTAGATATAACATTGGTCAAAATAGATACAAATCAGCTAAAAATCAGATGGATGATTAATAGATGATTGATGGCTGATTACATATATTCTGATTGACACAATATAAGTCAATCAGAAATATCAATCAGTCATCAATCAGCTATCTAAAATTAGCTTAAAAACTACCTAAATTTGATTATCAATCAATCTAAATCAGCCTAAAATTAGCCAAACAAATCGGAATTAATAATAATTAATTTATATTTATTTAAATTTTATTAATTTTATAATTTTATAATTTTATTATTTTTACATAATTATTAAATGTGATTCTTTTAAAAAAATAAGAAAATAAAGAAATAACTAAAAATCCACTTTAAAAGTCTACTTCAATTAATCTAAATAAGATTTATTTATAAAAAATAAAGTAAAATAAAGGAATAAGTTAAAAATTCCTTCTTAAAGTTACCTTCAATTAACTTATTATAGTGTATTTCTAAAGAATATAAAGAAAAATAAAGAGAAAAGTAAAAAATCCAAACAAAAGTCACCTCTGATTTACTTACCAAGATGATAATTTCCTAAAAAAAATAAATAAAAAAGAAAGAAAAATAGTAAATTTTCATCCAAAACATCACCTCAGATTTACTTGTCTTCATTCTAAATGTGAATTTTCCGAAAATATTAAGAAAAAAGGAAGGAAAATAGTAAAAAATCCATCCAAAAAGTTACTTCCTATTTACTTACCAAGATAATAATTTCCTAAAAAAAAGAAAAAAGAAAGGAAAATGATAAATTTCCACCCAAAAAGTCCCCTCTGATTTATTCCTAAAGAAAATAAAGAAAAAATAAAGAAAACAGATAAAAAACCAAAATAATCACCTTTGATTTTCTTAGTGTATTCCTAAAAAAATAAGAAAACAAATAAAAAACCAAAAAAATCACATCTGATTTACTTATTAATATATTCCTAAAGAAAGTAAGAAAAAAGGGTTAAAAACTATCAAAACGTTACTTTAGAAAGGCTTACCTTAGTTACAAAAAGATAACTTCCCTAAAAAACAAAGAAAATCAAAGAAAAAAAAGGGTAAAAACTATTCTAAAGTTATCTTCAAAGGCTTACATTAGTTTCGAAAAAATAATTTCTTTCAAAAATATAAAGAAAAAGAATTAAAACTATCAAAAAGTTGCCTTCGATTTATTTACCTTAATTCTTAAATGAGAATTTTCCTAAAAAAACAAGAAATATGAAAGGTAAAAGGTAAATTTCTGTCAATAAAGCCACTTCTGATTTACTTACCTTATTTTCAAAATGAGTATTTTCCTAAAAAAATAAGAAAAGTAAGGAAAATCCATTCAAAAACTCACTTCCAATTTCTAAAATAAGAATTTTTCTAAAAAAAACAAGAAAAATAAAAGGAAAATGGTAAATTTCCATCCAAAAAATCACCTCTGAATGACTTACCTTATTTTCAAAATGAGAATTTTCCTAAAAAAACAGAAAGAAAAATGATAAAAGTCTTTCAAGATGAGAATATTCTAGAAAAAAAAAGGAAAAAAGTAAAAAAGGAAAAGATTTTTTCAGATAAATCCTAAAGTGTTTCGGTTTTATAATGTAATAGAAAATGTTGATTAATCTGATATTCATTAGCCAATTAGATAGTTTTGTATTGTCCAATTTTAATGATTCTTTTCATTGTTCTTATTGAATGATAGTGTATCATCCTAAAGGAACGATGATTTGATCATTCCAATCAGATGAATTTGTATCATCTGATTGGAACAATATTGAAATCGTTCGATTTGAACGATAGTGTATCATTCTAAAGGGATGATGATTTGATCATTTCAATCAGACGATTTTGCATCATCTGATTGGAATGATATTAAATTGTTCTAATTGAATGATCATCATTCCAAAAGGAACGATTTTTTAATTGTTCTTAATGAACGATGATGTATGGTCCCTTTAGGATGATTTTTTAAATTGTTCAATAAGAATGATAATTTATTGTCTTTTTGGGATGATTTTTTTGATTGTTCTTATTGAATGATGATTTATCATTCCTTTGGGAAGATTTTTTTGATTGTTCTTATTAAATGATGATTTATCGTCTCTTTATGATGATTTTTTTGATTGTTCTTATTGAACGATGATCTATCGTCTTTTTGAGATGATTTTTTAAATTGTTCAATAAGAACAATAATTCATCGCCCCTTTGGGATGATTTTTTTGATTGTTCAATAAGAACGATAATTTATTATCGCTTTAGGACAATTTTTTTGATCATTCAATAAGAATGATAATTTATCGTCCCTTTAGGACTATTTTTTTGATTGTTCAATAAGAACAATGATCTATCATCCCTTTGGGACAATTTTTTTGATTGTTCAATAAGAATGATAATTTATCATCTCTTTAGGACAATTTGTTTGATTGTTCTTATTGAACAATAATCTATCGTCCCTTTGGGATGATTTTTTAAATCGTTCGATAAGAACAATGATTTATTATTCCTTTAGGATGATTTTTTAATCGTTCAATAAAAACAATGATGTATTATTCCTTTGGGATGATTTTTTTGATTATTCAATAATGATGATGATCTATCGTCCCTTTAGAACGATTTTTTTAAATTGGTTTTCTTAAATGATAATATATCATCCCAAAATGACCAATTATTTTTATTGTTTCTTAAAAATAATTTGTATCTTCTCTTAAAGACAATTTCTATCATTCCTTTAGGATGAAGTTTCCAATTGGATGATTTTTGCATTATCCGATTGGATCAGTCAGAATTGAAATTTTAGCTTAAATCCAATTGATCATAAATCAGATAGGTTGATTTAGGTTAATTTTTGGCTGATTGATGATTATGTCTGATTGATAAATGATTGATGAAGATTTATCACATGTTTGATTTTTTTGATTTCGACCAGTGTAATTCTCATAAATGCTCTCAAAAGAAGAAAAAGAAAAATAAGAAGTCTAAAAAGTAAAATTAATCTGCTACTTTAGTTCTGATTCTGATTCAAGTTTTTCTGATTCTTCTAATTTTAAAGGTAAGCTTAATATTAATATAGCTAAGATAAAAAAAAAAGTAAAACAGAAATCTAGCTTCAGAAATCTAGTTCCAAGAAATCACTGTCTAAGAAACGCTCTAAGAAAAAAAACAAGTTATATAGTATAACATCTTCAGTTAAATCTGCTGAACAGGTTGGTAAAGTAGATTCTAAAAAGCCAATAAATAGATCTGGTAAGGCTAAACAAAACACTTTGGAAAAAACTATTCGTAAAATTTTCCAAAGTGAACTTAAATTAATTTTTTCTGTATTGATTTCTCAAGACTCTGTTTCTGGTTCTAATAAAGCTGATATACTAAAACAAGTACCTTTTATTTAGGAAAAGATAGAATTTCAGAGTGATAAGGTTTCAATTACCAAAGACATTTTATCAGATCTAGAGGAGAAAGAATATTTAAATAGTTCTATAGAGATAAACTTTGTTCAAAGAAAAGAACCTATTACAGATATTATCATTATTAAATGTAAAATTAATCATCTAGTGATTCTGGTGAACACATACTAATTTTTCGATCATATTTCAGAATATTCTTAAATGATCAAAGCTAGAAATTGATACAAAAGTAAGACATAATCTTAGAAATATTGCTACTACTCTCACAGAATCCCTTAGAATTGTTAGAAATGTCCCAGTAAATTTCACTCCTGAATGTATCATATATAATGAACTCTTGATAAAATAAATTCTAGAATCAGGATAAAACTTCATTATAAGCTTATAACGAATTTTTTAAAGAATTTAATTGGCTAGTTCATTATAGTAAGGTAATTTTAATATATTTGATTTAAAAATTCGTTATATCAAGGGTTCGCTATATCAAGATTTGACTGTATGCTGATTTTACAGTAGTCAAATATTCTAAGCCAATACTTATTTTGCCAAACACAATTCTTAATAAATATAATTATGGTTTGCTTACATCAAAGCAAGAATTGAGACTAGAGCGTAATGATAAGGAATTTTTTATTTCAATTAATATGCATAAGGTCAAGAACAAGCTTGAGATAAACTGCATGACTACTACTTCTGAATGTAATGATTTCTCAACTCCAGATAGAATTTGCAAGACTTAAGTGAGAACAATATATTAAAAAAAGTGAGTTATGAAAAGCTTGAAAAAATGCTATATAGCACTCTTAAGTATAATGCAGAAATCAATAAGTATTGTGAAAGATTACAGAAACGTTATGATGAACTCCCTTCCATTGATCCCCTCCCTTATACCTTCAGCACTGTAGGAGATAGTCTATTTAATAACTTATACTGATAGTATATCTTGATAGGTTATTTTTTTAAAATAAATATGAGAAAAAAATGGGAATAAGTGAGTTATTTCTCTAATCTATTCTTTAGATTCACTATATTTTTTATGTTTCTTTTGACAATCTTCTCATGCAACACATATAATTTCTCTTTATTATATCTGAGTTTTCTAAATTCATGGAGATTAGTTGAACTGATCCTAAAGAAGACATCATTGGTTCAAAAATATGAACGGACTTAGACCTGGATTTTCTTTCAGCTTAGTCCCTCCAGTTTTTTTTTCTTGCTATTAGTTTTGCTGAGGCTAGATGCATTTGGAATAGTGTTCTGCAAAAATCCGATTTAATCCAAATCTGATCTGGATCTGACAGATCAGATTGAATCAGATTTATCAGATTCGAATTAAACTCAGATTCAGATTTTGATTTAATTCAATCTATCAAATTCAAATTAGATTCAATTTGACAGATTCAGATTCAGATTCAGATTTGATCCATCAGATTCAGATTTGGATTCAGATCTGATCTGTTAGATTTGAATTTGGATTCAGATCTGATTTGTTAGATTTGAAATAAAAAATGCCGTCCTGAAGTTGAACGTGACATTTATTATTAAAAAAATTCAATTTTTAATAATAAAATGTTGCCCGAAAGTCAGACACAGCATTTATTATTAAAAAATTAATTTTTATTAATTTTAATAACAAAATGCTATTCCAAAAGTTGAGGCAATATTTATTAATAAAATATTAATAACAAAATGCTATTCCGAAAGTCAGAGGCGGCATTTATTATTAAAAAATTAATGTTTAATAATAAAATGCCACCCTAAAGTCAGATGCAGCATTTATTATTAAAAAAATTAATTTTTATTAATTTTTAATATTAAAATGCCACCCTAAAAGTCAGATGCAGCATTTATTATTAAAAAAATTAATTTTTATTAATTTTTTATATTAAAATGCTCCCAAAAGTCAGACACAGCATTTATTATTAAAAAATTCATTTTAAATAATTTTTAATATTAAAATTTCGCCCCAAAAGTCAAAAGCAGCATTTATTAATAAAAAATTAATTTTTTATTAATTTTTATAACAAAATGCCATCCCAAAAGTCAGAGGCGGCATTTATTATTAAAAAAATAATGTTTAATAATAAAATTCTGCCCCGAAAGTCAGATGCAGCATTTATTAATAAAAAAATTAATTTTTATTAATTTTTTATATTAAAATGATGCCATAAAGTCGGATGTAGTATTTATTAATAAAATAATTGATTTTTATTAATTTTTATATTAAAATGCCATCCCAAAAGTCAGACGCAGCATTTATTATTAAAAATTTTTATTTTTAATAATTTTTAATATTTAAATGCTACCCAAAAAATCAGACGTAACATTTATTAATAAAAAAATTAATTTTTATTAATTCCTTATATAAAAATGCTGCCCGAAAGTTGGACATAGCATTTATTAATAATAAAATTAATTTTATTATTTTTTATATTAAAATGTCACCCCAAAAGACAGACGTAGCATTTATTAATTTTTTATTAATTTTTTTTTAATTTTTAACGTTAATAACAAAATGCCATCCCAAAAGTCAAACGTACTATTTATTAATAAAAATTAATTTTTTATTAATTTTTAATAACAAAATGCCGTCCAAAAGTCAGCCGCAGCATTTATTATTAAAAAAATTAATTTTTAATAATAAAATGCCGATCTGAACATCAGATGCAGATTTTTGTTAAAAAATTTTTTGATCTGTTGGATACAGTTACGGATTCAGATACGAATTCAGATTTGTCAGATTCAGATCGAATCGAATTTGGATTTATCAACTTCAGATTGAATCAGATTCAGATTGGTCAAATTCAAATTAAATCAGATTTGAATTTTTAAGATTCAAATCAAATCTGATTTTGCCCAAATCTGATTTGATCTGATCCGTGCAGAATACTAATTTGGGAGCATATTAGCTAATACATATTTCTCATCCTGTTGCAAATATTCACTATTATTTTATATATCAGAGACACAATTTTTATTGATATGGTAGTCCCTTACTATCATATATATGAGAACTTTATTTTTAAGGCTTCTGATTTCTTTGACCTACTCTGGTGTTAAAACACTGGCACCTTGTCAATAATAAATTTTTAAAAATTGGGTAGTCATTAATCCTTCAGTATTTTTAGCAATATTTTAGAATGATAAAGAATGATAAAAATATTACTTATTGTTTTAAAATGACAAAAAATGATAAAAAACATTATTTATTGTTTTAGAATAATAAAGAATGATAAATAGTGATATTTATTATTAGAGAACGTTTGTTATTAATATGCAAGAAGGCGTGCCAAATTATTAATTAATATTTGAGTGAAATTTTATTTGTGCATTTTTTTTCTTCTATAGAAACATGCTAAGATTATGTCTAATATGCATACACTGAAAAATATCAATAAAAGAAGATATTGGCTGGATAGTACATATAAGCAAGAACTTGAAAAAAAAAAGATTTGTTACTAAATTTAACTTTGAGATTAATGATCTTAGTGAAAAGCTAGTAGATAAGTATGATAGGTAAGAAAAGAAGTTCCATCAAATCTATGCTGATATTAAAAATAAAGTTAGCCAGTTAAATGATACATATACTAAGCTTAGATTCCAATTTAATTTTGAACAGAAGTCTCATTCTGAGAGTCAACATGAGCATAAAGCAGAGTGAGCCAATTATTTTGTCAAAATCAAATCACTCAAATCAAATATTAAAATATTAAAGAAAGAGATGACTTTGGCATAGAAAGCTTTATCTGCTGATGAGGTCAAGATCCTTTCTCATGAAGTTAAGATAGCTGAATTAGAAGGTAAGTTACTAGATCTGGAACTAGAACGTGATTCACATATAGTAGGAGGACTACTAGAAGAGCCAGCCCAAATAAACTCATCTGATCCCAAAGAAAACGATTCTTTCAGGCTTGAATTAAAAAAGTCAAAGAATGATTTATCCTCAAAAGATTATGCGATAGAATGTATGAAAAAAGGGATAGAATCATCAAATAATATATTCAAATAGAAAATAAACATTCAGTCTTCAGAGAAATTAAAATTAATAGAAGAAAATTTCACCTCTGAGAGATAATCTCAAAAAAAGATAATGAAATAGTAGATCTCTCTAATTTCCCACTTTAACCTATGAACAATTCATTGCAAAAGCTACCAGGTTAGGTTAATAATGATTTAAGACCTCTTATCTATGAGCGTGGTCTTAAAGATAAAGTTATAGAATTCGATAAAAGTTTTGTCAGAGAAAATATATTAGAAACTTTGCAAGAGCTATTATCCTGAGATGAGATAGTTTTGAGAAGCCAGACAGGTATCCTATCCAATCAATCCGTTCATAGTCAACCAGCATAATCTGAAAAGTATATTTTGAGTGAAGAGGTTACGAAGCAATTAGGTGATGCAGAAATAATGCTATCAGCTTAAGTAATGCCTCTATACCAGCTATTCCCATCGTTGCAAGTTTCTTAATATCACTTGATATTATATATCTTACTTACTTTATTACTTCTTGCAATTATATGATTCATAGTTAGAAATAAATATGGAATATATGGGGTATGAATTTAAAAAATGACCATTATTTCACATATAAAAAATATATAAATAGGCCATTAGCTTTGCTAACCAATAGCATATGATTTCTAAGCTAACTACTTTGTATTATATGTTTCGCAAATTGGCTAGTAATTTACATTTATTCAAATAATATAATAAATATTGTTCTATAGTCATAATTTTTAATTTGTGCTTACTAAAGATGAGAGACAAAACTCAAAAAAGGCAATTAATAAACAGCTGAAATTATATTAAAATAAATTGAGGGATACGACGAAACCCGAAACCCGAAATTAGCCGAAACTATATTAAAAACATAGTAAGGAATATGACGAAATTATTTTGAGAGAGTTTTGGCTAGCATCTTTAGTACTTACTGGTCTTGGTAACTAATTTAAATATACTTTTTTTATACCCTATATCATCCTTAGAAATTTCTTTAAGCAATGATGAAAGTTTTAAGCGAATGAATTCTTTTTGCTTATCTAGCATATTGAGAAAGGATTGGTAATAAGTATTACTAGTCAGGTGTTCTCCCTTGTGAACATAAATAATATCAAATAATTTTTCACGTAAATGCATACCCTTTTCCATAAATAAGATATAATAGTTTTATCTTTTTTCAAATTATCACATAGGCTTTTGATATACTCCCTAATCCATTTTTTAGCTGATTTTTGCACTACTTCATCTTTATCTATTTTGTCTTCATCTTCTTTATTTTCGTACAGGTCGCTTTCATCTATCCCACTATTATCCGCTTATTATCATCTGCTTTATTACCATCTTTAAACTTTTTTAAGGCCTTCAGCATAATTATATATGATGGTTAGAAACTTTCATCATAGTTAATAAATTGTGTACAAAGGCTGATAATAGTTTTCAGATAATAGCTGATATCAATCTTTTTACCTAATTGTCTCATTACCTCTGGATACTCCATTTTATCCCTTATTCTCTGTAATGAATCATTCTCAATTACTAGAGTTCCTTAAAATCAAATCAAATTAAATATTTAAGCAATTTGAATTTGATTTATTTTTTCAAATCAAATCGAATTGAATTAAATTGAACTCAAATATTTGATTGAATCAATTTGAATCGATTTGAATTTGATCAAATCAAATCATATTGAATTAAATATTTGTCAAATCAAATCAAATCAAATATTTGATCAAATCAAATATTTGATCGAATCAAATCGAATATAATTTTTTTTTAATTTTTATAATGATATATTAAAATAAAGTTGTTCTAAAGTTTTAATTAAGAAAATTATTAGTAATTGCACTAAAAAATTTCAAAGATAGCTTTTACAAAATAAGTTTA
>CAMKVN010003377.1:0-10652 GCA_946474995.1 Funneliformis geosporum
GTTTAATTGAGAATAATCTTTGACGTTTACTAAGAATCTTCGTTGTGATTCCCTGAGTTTAGTCTTAGCATTATTTAATTTTGTGAATTTTATTTGAGTTACAAATCGGACGTAACACCGTGTATAAAACATAAGGTCTAACTTTACCAGAAATATCTTTATACCTTGATTAACAAATATTTTTAGCTGGTTAAGCAAATGTTGCATTAAGCTGATGCTCTAACTGGAATAAAGTACATATTGCCTCTTTATATTCTTCTGCTTTTATTATAGATGAATCAATGATTAAAGAATACAAATGTCTATAATTAAAAGCTGCGACTCCATTGCCTTTATAAATATTATTCATATCAAAATAATTTTATAAAAATATTCCTTAATGCAAAGACTAAAATATTTTAATGTCAGATTAACATTTAAATATTATAATCAATTTAAAAAAAATAATAATTACTTATTAATTAATAAAATTTATTTTATAACATAAAAATTTTGCATAATTTTGTAATAACTACATATTAAATAAACATATAAACATAAATTAAAAAAGATTAATTATTTTTTTATTTTTTAATATATACATAACTAAAAAAAAATAAAGCTATAAATTATAAATTCAACAAATCTTTAAATAATAAAATAAATATCAAATAATTAAATAAACAAATAACATCAATCAAAACTCAATCACAAATCAACCAACACTAATAGAAACTATGTATACCGCTAACTCTAATTTATTTTAAATAATAAAAGATAAAAGTAATATAATGCAAAAATTTTTTACAGGAAGATCTGCAATAATAAGATTGCCCAAAATAATATTGATGATAATTCATCGGATAACTTTGAATTAAACTTAGTTCCAAAATTACTAGATTTAATTGAAGTATATTTTAAGCTTTGACATCAGATTCTGCTAGTATAGTGAATAGTATTAAACTGTTCGATTAATTCCTTGTCTAATCTAAAAGTGATAGTGTTCCAAGATCATGTAAAATGTTTTCAGAATCAGATACAGGTAGAATTAATTTCAGATTCAGATGCAACTTGTTGAAGAATAGATTACTTTACTTTTTTAGTTTAGGTGCAATTTCGTCGAGAACAATTTTTAAAAATTTATAACATTTGGGAATATTATAAAGAAAACACTTGAAGGCAAACTTGAAGGCAAAAATGTATAAAAAAATTAAAGATTCAAAATTATTTACGATTTATATAAACAAATTTTAATTAGTTCGAAAATTGGTTACCTTATAACAAAAATATTATCAACGGTATTTGCATCTTCATTAGCAAAAAACAATTCCTATCACAAATTTTGTAATAATAAGGTACCCTTATAAATTTCTGCATAATTTGGCTAAATTAAAAAAATATATATGTAGGATAAAGTTTGGTTTATTAATAAAATATAAGTGGTATATTATAATTTTTTATTGTTTCAATTAAAATATAGCAATAATATATAGTTCTGCTCATTTTTCTGAAAAAAATTTTGTACTTTTTCTGAGGCAATTTGCCAAAGTGTTTAAATTATAAATATATATATATGACATTTGAATTAAAATTTGAATAAATTAAAATATATCGATATTATCTACCTTCTTGCTATATCGTCATAAATATAAGTAATATATGATCAATATTAAGCCTATAATTGTTCCAAGAAGTTCAAATCTGTGACTTTTTATCCACCTGGCTATTTTACAATTTAAAATTATTAAAATAGAATATTTAAGGTTTTTTTTCTTGAATAATTTTTGAAAATGATCTTACGATTGGGTTCATATCCATAATCTTGATCTAAATATCTTGTAATTTCGCCAGATGCAATAACTGTAATGGTTTATGTATAATCAAAGCCTTTAAATCATTAATGATTGAATCGACTGATCTTCCATTCATAGTTTCAGCTTTCTTAAAATTGATGGACAAAATGATTTGTTCTTTAGATTCTTTATGGAGTGAGACGTCAATTTGAAACCTTTTATTGGTAATGATTCGATTCGGAAAAACGGGAATTGCTCTGGCCAACTCTTTGGTTAATTTCATAAAAAATTTTTCACGTCTGTCATGATTAAGCCCTTAAAATGAGTGGTCCCTTCAGGTGTAAATCGAACACTTCCATCAATGTTATCTAAAGATTTATTGTTTGATTTGTCTTCGTTTTATCTAACTTTAGTAATCATCCGAACCTATTGAAAAGTCATTAATTTTTGATCGAGTTAACATGGTAGAGATCTACAAAAGCACTTACGTGTTGTAAAAAACCAAACTTTTTTCATTAACAATGGATATTTCTTCGACAACTTTTACATATTCATTTTTTTCATATTTGTTGTTAAATAGAAGTAGTTTGACTTAGACTACCATCGCTATGAAAAGTTGAAATGTTGCATATGTAGCATTGATGTGTAAATTATTATATCCTTGATCTAAAAATATATATATATATATTGTAAAATTTAAAAGAAAAAAAATGAATGAATGAAGAATGGATTTACCTTTCTCTCTCGCTATTTTATACAATTCGGTGGTGATTAAATCCAACTTTGTTTTATCTCCTGTTTAGGAAGTACAAGAATATTGTTTGGTAAACTATGAAATTCCTTTAAAATTTGTTTCGATAAGGTTTGTAAGGTTCCAATCAAAATAAGTATCATTGTAACCTAAAACATATCCAGAGATTTGGGAATCCCACTTAAGAACAGCCTCCATATGGTAACGCCAAAATATTATATTGAATCCCGGAATTTTAAAGGTTTGAACATTATATACAGTTCCTTAAGAAAAAAATCAACTTTAATAGAAAATTTATCAGTTAAATTAGGAGTATCGAGATAACGTCTGACAGTTAATAAACAACTATGTCCAACTCCTATGTAAGCGAAACTGCAGTTAAGTGCAGTAGATTCTAATCCCGGATCTGTAACTTGATAAAGCAACTGGTTCTCGCTCCGTTACTTTTTCATGATCTAAGAAAACGCCATAGATTCCTCCCCATGGACGAAGAGGATCCAAGACTGTCGTTAAATTCGTAAAGTTAACATAATTACCGCATATCCTCCGTCTATCGTTGCAACGGGTTCTATTATATGTTTCGATGTTGTAAGGTTCATGAACTGTTCTGTAAGCTTGTTCATTGTCCCATCTTCATCTCTTTATAATATATATATATATATATGAATATATATAAATTAATCATTACATCAATTATAAATAATTAAAATTAAATTACATTATAAGGTAGTATTTGTTTTAGGCGTAACACGAAGAAATCCTTTTTTACCACCTTTTCATCATCACTTTTATATTTATACTTTCGCCCATCAAATCAGCATGTCGCAAAAGGTTTCGAAGCTATAGATAAAATTTTTAAATGAATAGAATGTAAATAAGTCATATTTATTATTTTAGATAATCAAGTAATTTAACTTACACTGCTAGATCTCCACTGTTTATCAGAACTTTCATTTCGTGATAGACAAATATTTACCTTTTTTTCTTCTTGTACTTTCTCCGTGTCTGATTAAGAAAGTTCATCTGAATGTTAGCTTGAATTGTTGATAATTGCTTCTAAAGTTGTAAATCAACAAGATTCCGATCCTTAATATCTACCATATGATAGAATCCTCTTTGCCGTCTCTCGTTTCTTTTGTAATAAAATAAATAAATAAAAGTTGGTATAATGAAATATTGAAATTAAAGAAACAGATATATTTAATAAACTTGTAAAAAATTTTCAACTTACATCTTTTTTCCTACAGTTCGTTCCAGTTCTTTGTAGTTCTTTGTTTGTTCATTTTTATTTTAAAGGATTCATTGAAGTATTATATGCATCTCTTTAATGACGATGAAGATTTTGCAAAATCTTTTTAACTCTGTCAGTATATTGAAATCGATCTCCCAATGTCTTTTTTTGAAGCCGGTATAATATTTTGGTTTATTTCAAGCAACGTTTCGTATGATCAAAAACAACGAGTTATCAAGGAACTTTAAGGTTTGGACGACCTCATCCTACAGTAAATTATTAAGTATCAAATAAGTTAGAACTTAAAATTGTTAATGACAAAGGCAGTACACAGATTACTGATATCAAGGAAATTCACACGAACTTTACTTGATTAATTCTAGAAATTCACATCAAAACAATACCATTGAAACACAATGCAACCATTACTAACCTGGAAAGCCTTCTTATATTCATGATTCATTAGTTCTAAATTTTTCTGAACTTTAGTTGATGATGGATCAGGAGACAAAGAATGTTGTGTCCTTGTTCGATTTTCCTGAATACTGATTCAATGAAGAGCCTCTTTTCCATCACGAAGTTCTTTTACTTCTCCTATTAAATCTGACATAGCAATGTAACTCTGCAATTTCTGATACAAAAATAAAAATTTTCCATATATTATTTTTACCTTCTCAATCCACATTGAATATAATATCAGGCCCAGTTAGTAATATGGCCATTTTTGATCAGTTTTCGTCTCTGTGCAGCAGTTAAACTTATATAATACTATCAAAGTCGGGTTTTTGAAAATTACTATTCCAAGAAATAAAAACGAGAAAGTTTTTTTTTAATCACTTTATAGATAAAACTGACTGGTTCCCTTTTTTTCCATCGTGTATAAAAGTATAAATTCCATTTGTTATAAGCATTCTTAATTTCTTTCTTCTACAGCTTGCAACCACATGATATTTCGGTGTGGAGAAAAAAAAGTAAGGTCAAAAACTTTTTATTCATTGTTTCCTAAAATGAACATCATTAACCTGCAATCTATTGTTACACGGTTGTAAATCATATAAAAATGATTATTTATAAAATAAGCTTGCGATTAATCCTATCCTACTAGCCCAACTAGAGTCGATTGTGACATTCTTTTATCATAAATAAGCGTAAATTATTTATCTAATTTTTAAAATTTTTAACTTTAATATTTCTTTTTTTTCAATTAAAATACTTCATAATTAAGTTTAGTGGTGTAATTACAATAAACAATCGACAAAATTTTAAAGTAATATAAAAAAAAGATCGCATCAAAATAATTCAAAATTTTTATATTTTTGGTAACCACGAGGAGCTAGAGGGAAATGTAATTATAATATAATTTTTAATTATTTTACTGAACAATAAATCTCATTTATAAAATATATATATCAATTAAAATATTTTCATCAGTACAAACATCTGAAAGATATTCTTCACTATGTGGCTATGTGGGTTTTCATCACTGAAAATTCTTAATACGCTATTCCTAATCGAAAGTTTATGGTTTATAAATTTGATAATCTGATAATAATTATTCAAATTAATTTACAGTTTTAATATAAATTTAAATATTTAGTCAAGATGGAATGAGTTTGGTGCTACAAGATGGGATGCTCCTGCAACTTTAAACGTCACCAGCAATTTTTTATTATAAGACGCTCGTGATGTTCATTCATCATTATTAACCAATTATAATTCATAATTCGAAGCCAATCATATTGAATCGAACAAAGAAAATATTCACACGATCAAATATCCAAATTCAGTTGAACCGGAACCACGATTATGCTTACTAAATTTAGCTTTCTTATTGGAGTGTCTACCTTTAATTGCAAAGAATTGCATACATGATTTTTTGTTATTTTTTTCCCCCATTTTTTCTTATAAAACTAAAAAGTGGAAATAGTTTGTGAGCAAATTTTGACGTTCTTTTCTTTTACTTATCCCTTCAACAAAAAAAAATCATAATGTTACCTTGAATAAACTTCATATTTGGATGTCTATCTTTTTTTTAGTTTTCCTCTCCTGAAAATAGACTCCAACATGAAGTAAAAATTTTCTCCCTGATATTGTTTACTCCTAAGCGTACCTACTGGCTCAGATAACTGTTTTTTTCACTTCTTTTTATCTTACGATGAGGGATACTTTGTGGTGGTTAACTTTGTCCTTTTTCCTTTCTCACGATAATGACAACTCATATTGACAAGACTAAAAAATAAAAAACAAATGTTTTAGTGATGAATTTTATTTAATGTTTTATTTTCTTAATTTATTAGAAGAGACGAAAAAGAGGGCTAATGTAGAAGTGGAAATATTAGGTATAACCACTTGATTTACGTACTTTAAATTTTTTTTTAATTTTCTAATCAAACAGACGAATAATGGGGGGGACCTACCTATTGGTAGTCCATAGTGCTACAATAGTACTACTCGTAATTCTGTTAAAGTTCATAAGGGTCTGCTTTTTCTATTGGTAGAAATCGCTATGTAACTTCCCTTATGTTGAAACTAACCAAAACAAAAATAATTTTGTTAGGTCTGTTTCGCCTTTAACTGCAATTCGCGAGTAGGTGTTCCTTTGGGATACCCCCCATTCCTTGGACCCTTTGTCGGCCGACATCGATAATGTAAGTTACCTAAATTTATTTATTATATTTGCTCTTTAGTCTTGTCATATGAGTTGTATTATTTTTATCCTCGTATAATAAATAAAAAAATTGTGTTGATATATTATAAATAAATTTTCTTATGATCTTTAAAAATGTTTATTATATAAACATATAAATATATAAATGGTAAAATTTAATGAAATTTGAAGTTAAGTTTCGCACCATGCATAAGTTATTGTTGCTATATCACCTGAGAAAAAAAATTTAGTTCTAAAAATTGAAAATTTCAAATCCCTAAAAAATGAATAAATTACATTATAACTTTGCATTTTTTTATAAAAAAAGAAAAAACGATATATATAATTAGTTTTCGACGGCAAATATTTTATTTAAAACAAATAAAATGATATATTATATCAGAAGTTTAGTCAGATCACCAGATTTACTCAAATAATGAATCAATCCATGTCATGCACCATTTTTAGGTTGTCTGTAATCTGTGCCATTTTATATCGATAATACTTTAAATTATAGGAATTTTGTTTATTTTGCGCTACCTGGGTGTGTAGAAAACCTTAAACTCATACGTTAAAGCGTCTATATACGAACTTGGCAAATTTCTTATTGAAAGAACTATAGACATAAAATCATTACAACAAATTTTGTAACACTCTTATTCAACCATCTTAACGCAACTTCAAGTGAGATGATCTCTCTGGATGGAATTGCGAGAGTTAGAAAGATGTAATAATTTCAATCCGATATACTTTTCAAGTTTTATGAAAGATTTTATTAGACCGCTTAAGATGTGAATGTTTATTTACAGCAAATCCAAAGTTCCAATAAAACAAATTTGAGACAAATGTAACACTATAAATGGCGCAAACATTGCTAAATTAAATATAGAAAATACGTTGATACAAGCTGTTTTTAAAAGATATAACGCCTTCTGTGTGCAATTTCAAGAGTGGGAAAAATTAAATGTTCAGATGCATCTTAATTTTGGAAAAATGTGACAAATTTCAATGTAAACTCGATTTAATGGGTTATGAAACTCTAGAGATAATAGATTTGTACAATCCTTGATCACATTTCAAAATTCCTCAATGGATTGAGTGACTGAACGACTAGATAAAGTTTTATATATTTTGGATGGAAATGGATAAGTAGGTTATCTGATGCTGATGATTTTAAGAGTTTCTTAAAGGAAAAAGCCCAACATGATATTACAAACTTGATCAATGTTATAGAGTATAATGGGACATTTTGATTATCAAAAGTTTAAGATTACTTGGAACATCTATGAAAAGAGCTTAAAAGATGGTGAATACATTTCTTATTTTTTATTAATTTTATTTTCTTAACTCGGGTTGGGTCAATAGAATATTAATTAATGAGTTGATGTTTTAAAATTTATAGGTAAGATATAATGAATCACGAAAAAAAGGTGTTATTATTTAACATTCTTCCCTACTCGTCACATCATATGCTTATTTTATATCATAGATAATATAATGAAAAAAAATGCAGAACGTTTGATTAGATTAATAAACTGCAAAGTTCGATTACCATCTCGCAAAGATTATCTTGAAGTTCTTTGTTAAATCGGATGATGGATTAAAAAGAATTTTTTAGTAATGTTCTAAAACAAACGTGTGAATTTGCATTTACTAAACAATGCAAACTAATATTATTATTATTATTACTATTATTATTAAACTTTTTAATTAAATAAAAAATTACATGTTAAAACATATTGTATTTTAAAAATAATTAACTTAAAAAATAAAAATTTATTACATTTAAATTAGTTTAATTTGAATTGAAAAGGTTAAGTTAGTTGAGATAGGTCCTTTAGATCATAGAATTTCACAAGCAATTTTACCTGCTTATTTACTATAAATTTTCTTCTGATTTAATTTTATAAATAATTAAAATTTTTTTAAATTAATTATATAAATATGTATTATATATATTATATTAAGTTTTATCTTTTAATATAATAAAATATTTAATGTTACTTAAAAGTTAAAAATTTATAATTTTTAAAAAAAATTTATTTTAAAAATTTTATGATTAATCTATGATAAACTTTTTAGAATTTACTTTTAACTATATTAATTATAATAGAATATTATAAAATTATTTATTAAGAAAAATTTTATTGTTATAACTTTTATAATTTATTATTAAGAAATTTTATAACTTTAATTAATGATAAAGTGATTTGATTAATATGCAAACATATAAATTTTTAAAAAATTATTATGATAAGTTTTTTGAAACTTTAATTTTAAAATTAAATTATTTTAAAATCTTTTAAAAAATTTAAAAGCTTTGTTAATAAAGTTAATAAAATATATATGAAACTATATTTTTTATTTAATAATGATATTATTAAATTAATATTAATATTAATATTTATTTTTAATTTTATAGCAAATTTACCTGCTATACAATCTAAGAAATAGTTGTAACAAGATTAAAAAGAATGAAAAATAATATATGAATCTAAAAAGACCTATAATTTTTTAAAAAATTTTAACATTTATATGTTTTTTAAATTATTTTCTTGCTAAAAGTTAAAAGTGATAAATTATTTTTTACTTTTGATTTTTAGTTAAATATTTTATTATCACTTATAAAATTTTTATACTAAAATGTGATAGATTTAAAATTCATTTTTAAGATTTTTTAAAAAATGATATATAAATTTAATGTATTATTTAAGGTTTGCATCCAATACATTTATAAAAAAGTTGATACTTCAATTATGCTATAAAAAATAACCAAACAACTTGCTTTTATAACCAAGAATTTTCTTTATAATATTTATGCACTCACAATTATAAAAAATCTATTTTAATATTTAAGTTAAATTTTGTATTTGAAATAATTAATAATATCAGTAACTTAATAATAAAGATATTTTCTTGTTTTATTATTAATTAATGATGTTAATCTGTTTTTAATTTTATTTTCTTTTGAGAATTATTTAAAATATTTATTTTTATATTTAAATATTATTTATTTATAAAAAAAAACAAAATATAAAGTTGAAAATTTTATATATTTTAATATTTTAATTATTAAAAATGAAGATTTATTTAATATAATAGATTTATAATAAATTTTATAATTTTATGACTAAAAATTGTATTTTATTATTATTAAATACAATTATAAAATAAAAAACCTTCTGCTTACTTTTACTATTGTTTCCAACATAAAAACACAAAAAATTGCATTTGACACTATCTTGATAATTATTATTATCAAATAAATTATTATGTTCTTCAATAAAAATAATAATTAAGTTTAGATATAATGATGAGAGTATTAAAAGATTTTATTAAAAAAATTAGTATTAATTAAAAAAGAAATTATGAAAAAGAAATTAAAGAATTTACATACCTCCTATATAAAGATTCAGGCGAAACCTGATTATTATGCCCAATCTGAATCTGAAATCTAGGCAATATTAATTACGCCTCAACAAAAATTTTCTGAAATGTTCGATTGAGTCTGATACTGCTCAAATCCAAAATTCAATTCGAATTATTTGAAATTCTCTAAAACTTAATTATTCATATGAAAATCAAATAATATAATATTGTTGGTAAAACAAATATTAATGCATTCGATTTTTACAAAATAGAGGCTAATTCAACTTCTTCAACTGATGATACTTTATTACCTAAACGAAAAGTTGGTGAGAAATCTAAATCAATAGTTTGGGCACATGTATTCAACAAGAAAAGCAAATTTCAAAAGGTCATTAGAATGCAACATGTAATTTTTGTGGAGCTTTTTGATATAAAGGCTCACCAGTAACTCTTAAAGACCACTTACGAAATTTATGTGTAAAAGTTCCTGCAGAAATTCAGGACTTTTTTTTAGAATGTTTAGCAATAAAAGCAAGTGAAACTAGCGAGTCTTCTTCTTCAAAAAAGAAAACTTAATTATCAACCATTTCAGCCAACTCTAACAAAACTTTTTGATTATATCGAAAGTACTAAACTAATACCTGAATGTACTAAAGAGATAACCCACGTATTATTAAAAACATTTATTATTTGTGGAATTTTTTTCACATAGTTGAAAATCCATTCTTTATTGAACTATTAAAAACTTTACGTCTGGCATATGAACCTTCATCAAAATATATTCTTTTTAGATGATATTTAGTGTAAGAAACAGCTTTTATTAATCAAGAAATAATTAAACAATTAAAAAATTCTGAGAATTTAACATTAGGTAAGTTTTTT
>CAMKVN010003378.1:0-10648 GCA_946474995.1 Funneliformis geosporum
TTTTAGATATACTTCGTAAATTTATCTTTCCAGAATCATTTATATTGTCTCAATTTGACTGGCGTATCAGAAAGTTAAATGTTGATAAGGTCATTAACGTCTTTGAAGACTATTTGAAAACACTTTAACCACTTGATTACAATATAACTTTTAAAATTTGTTTTTTTCTATATGCTTTTGTAATTAATAACATCAACCAAGTTAGATATGTAAAAAAAAAATTAAAGTTGAAGCTTCAAAACATTCATTTTGCAATAATTAATTTGCTTCTATCATTTGGCCGTAATTAATTATTTCCATATATTAGCATTAAATTTATCAAATAATCCCCTGTCGCACTAAGTGTCACTCATGATTATCTTCATACTAATTTTTCACACATGATCACTTATTTCCCAGTCGGGAAATCCGACTCATTTTTTTTAACAAAGTTATTATTGCTGTATCGTCCAATTAAATCAGATGCCTTAGAAAATCCTGAAAAATAAATATAGTTAGTACTAAACAATAAAATTAAAACATTTTCATAAATGTTTGTTTACATACCTAATTGATTTGTATAATTAGTTGAATCCTTTAATGCCATATCTTTAGTAAATTAGAAGAGAAGCATTATCTCATATATGCTTGATAGATTGATGCTGATAGGCAGATACACCTGCAATTGTTTTATGTCGTGAAAAAATCATCTGTTCATCAAAAGTGATATCAGATTCAACAAGATTGTGAATATCCATTGATCTTATTGAATGATTAGTAATGTTACGATCTTTAAAATCTAAACCAGTATCAGAATATATATTACGTATTATCATATCATGTGATCCTTTTACTAACTTTGTTGCTAAATACCAATTACTATTATATATATTTTTGGATATATTGATTGATACAAAGAAATAATCATCTTTAGCATTATTAGAAAGTTTATTTAAGTATTTTTAAATATCTACAACAAGAGTATAAATGTTTTCTGAAGTATCAGGTGGTATAAAACTAGTACCAGATACTACATATGGATCTTTAATTTCTTCTATATGATTCTTTTTCTTAGATAATTCAAGCTTTATTCCACTATCATCCATTTCAATAATCTAAGAAGCTTTTAATCGTTTGATATCATCACCTCTTAAACAGCATAATAAAGTTAACTAAATCTAAATCTTCATAAAAGACCTTTAGGAGTATCTATATTGGTGACAGGTGAGTTAAGTATAAATTTGATTTCATCAATTTTTAGTGGATTTGATTGTTTTCGATTATATTGTTCTTGATTAGCAATTGGTTTCATATGATCATCTAAAATTCTATGTAAACTTTTAAATTGAGAAAGATCAAATAAATTCATAACTTTTATTTTCTCAAATATTTCAATAATTCTTCTTGCCAAAGTATAAAATCCAGTATATAATGATGATGCTTTATATTCTTAATTATTAGATGTTCTTACTTCTATTAAAAATTGTTTCAACTGATCAGATAATATTTTATTATTCAATTTAACGATTTCATTTAAATAATCATAGACTTCACAAAACTTAATAAATAAATCAATTCACATATTGTTAGATTTGTCTATATTTACATTTCTTGATACTTTCTAAAAATTTAAAATTGTTTCTTTAGTCAATAAAACAAATCATATTATTATTATTAATTTAAAAAGAAGGATTTGAATAATCTGAAATAGAAAGAAAATGTTTAAGGAAGAAAAAAAAGCATGAGAAAAAAATAATACAAAAAAAAGTTTAAATCGCTAATCATATATAATCACGTATTATGTTTAATAAATGACACACTTCTAAAGATTATACATTTATTTCATGAAAAGGGAATACCATGGTTTTTTCCCTTTAGAAAAAAAACCATATTATTCCTAACTCTCCATGAAATAAATAATACATAAATTGTAACTAAAGAAATTGTGTTTATAGTTATAAAATAAAAATAAAAAAATTTCTTAACTAATTAATTTAAAATGTTATATTATGTTAATATGTATTAATAAATTATAAATAAGCAATTAATATATTTTTTATGATATATTTCTTAGGTTTATAAATTAATTTATTTTTTTTATATTCTAAATTTTTTAATTATAAATGAATCATTTATTATTTTGTATTTAATTTTAAATAAATATTATAATAATATATTTATTAAGTAATTTTATACTTAAATTTTAAAATATTAGTTTTATTTTATATAAATATATGTAGTTTGGACTAATCACATGATTTTGAGATTTTACAATATTTTACATAATGTTATCCTAAAAAAATGGTAGTTAGATTTATTTGCGATTAGGTTAGAATTAGTGTTAGTATTAAGATTAGTATTAGGGTATAAGCTTTAGAATTAGAATTAGGGTAAGGGAATTAGGATTAGATATTTATTACATCTGACTATTTTTTAATTTTATAATTATTCTGAAAACTTAAAATATTATTTATTAGAAAATATGCTAATTGTCACCCATTATTTGTCATATATACTATTTAGACAAAAGTAAACAGATATCATATTTATTAATTATTAAAAAATTTACATAAATAAGTAGGTCAAAATTTTAACTATTATTAATTAAGTCATATACAAAACTAATATTTAGTTGGTCAGCTATTATTCTTAATACATATCCAACCTTATGTGACATACTTTCAATTAAATTAATTAATGTATTATTAGGAATCTGATTTCATTCTTCATACAAAGTATACTTCAATTCCTTTACATTTTTTACAGATTTAAAATGTTTTCTAATGTGTCTTTTCAGCTCTAACTATAAATGTTTAATTGGATTCAAGTCAAGTAATTGACTTGGCCAATTTTTCAAAATTTTAACTTTTTTTGCTTCTATCTATTTTTTAAAATTTTTAGCAGTATGGATTGGAGCATTGTCATCTTAGAATAAATACCTTTGTCCACTATAATTATTAATAATAAAAGGAAGTAATTGTATTTCAAGTATTTGAATATAGTCACAATATTTCATTTTTCCATTAACTTTAATAAGTAATCCTATTTTCTGTCCTAAAAAATAACCTCACATAATTACATTTTCACTAAAGATGGTTTTCATAATTATTTTTAAATTTTTAACTAGTTGCAACTTAAGTTGCAACACTTTGAGTTACAACATTTTATGAATTTTTATATTAAAACAAATTTACAAGGAATTGCAACCAAGTTGCAACTCAAGTTGCAACTTACCTGGTTGCAACTTCTTAATTATGATGCTCATCTTTAATTTTCATTATCATGTTTTATTGAAGGAGTCATATTTTAAATATTAAATCTTGTTCTAGAAGTTCTTCAAACACAACCTGAACTATTATTTTTAAATATAGTAAAGCAGCTTTTATTACTTCAAATAACTGACTTTCATTTTCTAATAGACCAGTCTTTTCTTTTAATATATTAGTTTAAATGATTTTCTCTTTATTTATCACTAAGAAGAGGTTTGAACGCTAAAATATATGAAAAAATATTAAGTTTATGCAAATTTCTTCTTATAGTCTTAGTAGAAACTTATAGTTAGTTTTATCTTGAAAATTATTTTTTATTTGTTTAACCGATTGATGATTATTTGTTTGACAATTATTTTAATGTTTTTTAGTATTCACAATTTAAAAGTTTAGAACAATCATTTCGTGACTGAGTTTCAAGACTTTTTTCTTCACAAAAGATTTGAATAATTCAGTAAACTACTATTCTAGATAAGCTGAACACTTTAATAATTTTTTCTGGTGGTATCACCTTTAAATAAACTAATAATCTAATTGCATTCAGCCTCTGTTAAATCATACATAATATGATGTAATATAAATACTAATTTTATCGATCACATTTAATGGTTATTTATAAATAAAATAACAATTACATCATTGTTTATTTATATCATAAATTATTATGTGTTTAAATTTCAGCCCAAATTATTATGTACCTTTTGAAGTAATTAATAAAATATGATATCTACCTACTTTTATCTAAGTACAGTCATACCTCTCTATAGCGAATTTTTATATAATGAATTTTTTGGACAACTATATTAAATTTACCCTCGTTATAACGAACTAGCCAATCAAATTCTTTAAAAAATTCACTATAGCTCTATAGCGAAGTTGAAGTTCAGGACATAAAATTCGTTATATCAAGGGTTGACTGTAGTATATTAATAATATATATGAACTGACAAAATAAATCTATTATTTTTTTAAAATGATGTTAGGGTTGTTATTTTGTAATTATCATATGGAAGATGATCAGTAGAAAAGGAAGAAATCTAAAATTTTTGTTAACTTTAATTATTAAGCTAATTTTGTATATATAACTAGAGATTAGCCAAATAGTATAATAATATAAATTTTGGCTAAAATTTGGATTTTTCCCTTTTCTACTAATTACTTTTCATTAGCATAATTATTCAGAAATTAAATTTTTTCATTTATAGTATATTAGTAAAAAATTATGTAATTTTAACATTTTTTATCTTCTTTTATTTAAAAAAATGATATATTTTTATTAAATAGTTCTTATTAAATTATATAGAATACAGCATCTATTTTAATAATAATAGTATATAGCCATCTTTATGAAAGCTAAAGAATCCTCATCAGTTTTCTTAACAAACCTAAAGATTTTTTAGACACTGATGTTATTAATAATTTATACTCACAATCTATATTACTATTCTTAATATTACCACTTATAACATTATTTCTTTAAATAATCCTAGCAAACAACAACTCTTAATAAACCTATATCAACAATATAATTGTGATATAATCACTTTACAAAACATTAAATTCCAAACTCACCAATCAATTATAAAATCTTGACAAATCCTACTGTGTTTTTTTTAATATATAACCAGATTTAAATAATCAGAAAACAGGTATTACTTTGATTTTAAAGAAAAATTTTCAAATACATACTATGGTGAATTTTAAGGTTAAATAATATATATAAATCTGTAATTATAAAGCAAGTATTGTATTTATATTATCAATATTTATATCACTTTCTTAAATAACTCTTTAAGGAAAAAATTATACAATAAGATTATTGATTCCTTTAAAAAGTCAATTCAAATTATCTTTATTGAAGACTTAAATGCAAAACCTAAAAGGCTTAGAAATTTAAAACATTCTAATAATTTTTCTATATCTTAGCATAATAGAATTTATTTAATATTAGTGATATTTGTTATGATGACATAAATATAAGACTTTTCACTTTTTACTGAACTGGTTATACGTCTAGTAAAATAAATTGCGCATATTATTTAACTGAATTAACTACACAGATAATATCACAGTTCTTAATACTAACAGATCTGTCAAATCATAATCTCTTTTAACATCTTTAGACTGTCTATAATGATACACTAATCAGCCATCTTCCTCTATAAAAAAATCATTTTTTTGACATTGATAAAATGACTCAAGATAAATGAAAACTTTGCATACCTTTCTGATAATTTGCTGGAAATAAGCCCTATCAAAGATTTTAATCTAACTTATCTTCAATTTAAACATAGTATTAACTTTTGTTGGAATGTACTTCAAAACATTATTATTACAACTGCGAAGAAAATGATTCTCAGTAAGCAATCAAATGAACATATAAAAGACCTTTGCCTAAACTTCTTAAAAAGATATATAGTTCACTAAAAAACATCCAAAAATGGAAAATCATTACATCTAATATTATCAATACGCAAGTCTTTAATGAAGATTAAAATCACTATTATTCTTCAATTCTACCTACTGCTCTTAATTCCTAATCAAAAATTGATATGCATTGATAGAAGTAGGAAAAAAATATTGTTACATTACATCAATTATATTTACTAACAAGTAAAAATTTTAATTTTCTTATTTAGATATTAATAATTTCAACAATAAGAATTTCAGCAAGTTAAACTGGAGTTTTTTTGTAAGAGATTGTTTTGGTATATTCCTTATGTTCTTCTAAAAAAATTCTTAAAAGATCTTATTTTAATATTATTATAACTGAATCTTTCCAAATGGGAGGCTAAACCGCAATGCTCTAATATACCATTTGCTATTCTGATGAAAATACTCTCGTTTATCTTCATTAAAGATTATATACAGTTTTTGATTTATTGGAAAAGAAATTGCTCCTTTTTTTTTTATAATAATTTCTAACAAAATAATATTTTTGCAATGTTTCATGTATTTATTATTTTTATATAATATATTTCGTCAATTTCTTTAATAAAATAGTTGGATTTATCAAGTGCGCTTTTGTTTTTATATAAATTACAAATTCCAAGTATTTAATGACAAAAAATTTACAAAACATATAACAAAAAACATGGTTTTACCTATGAAAAAATTTATGCAATCATTCGCAACGACTATTAACATTAGCATGAGAATCTAAAGCTAGTAAATTGTAGGCACATTTTTTAATATTATACAAGTGAATTGCTTAAACATATTCTTATTATAAATTTTTCTTACCAATTGCACAACTATATTCGTGAGAACCTAGAATATAAAAATAAAAATAAATTAAATTTAAAATCTTGGAAAAATTTTTTCCTAAATGATCAGAAACATTACCACTTTGATTAATTCCATTATTAGATTTAATTAAGGGTTTCTGTCTATAAATATATTCTAACAAGATAATAAAATTTCTTTGTTAAAAAAAATCGAACTTAAAGTAAGCAAATTTCATTTTAAGATCGTCATACCACTTTGATTAAATCTTCGCGCAAATGATGATGGTGGCTTCGGAATTTGTTGACTATTTATAACAACTGGATACACTTGCTTCATCGTCACCATTTTCAGCAAATTTAAACTTCTTTTCTCCTCCGCCGCTCGAAATCCATATTTGTCTTTGTGATTTCCCTTGATCATTGAATTTGCATATGACCAAATCCTTTTATGAACAACTTCCATAGTCGGCCGCAAATTTGGATCAGATTGCCAACAATCTTCGATAAGTTTAGCAAATGCTGGTGGAGTACCTTCAACAACCTTTGGTCTCTTGCCATCAATAATTTCATAAATAAGATGAATATCTTGTCTCATATTGGAGAATGGCATACGGCAAGAGGTCAACTCCCAAAGTATCATTCCAAAAGAATAAACATCTGCAGCTTTTGTATATATTTGTGTGCAACGAAGCACTTCAGGTGCCATATATCCAATCTTTCCAAACAATGGTCCATTCTCCATCACTAGACGTTCAACATCCTCTTCTTTCACACTTAATCCCAAGTCGCCAAGCCAAGTCCATGTGATTCCATTGCATGTCACATGATTTAGGATATTGCCGCTATGAAGGTCGCGATGAATAAGGCCCTGAATAATAACGTAAAAAGTTTAAAATGTTGTAACGGTATGGTAAGAAACAATTTACGTTTACCTTTCTATGAAGTCCTCGAAGAGCTTTAGCGATATCTCGTGACAAGCGAATGATACGTTCCCACTTCAAGTCTTGATGTCGTTTTTTAATATATGAATTTAAATCACCTAGTTAAGAATATGCATTTTAGTTTAGATCGAGTGACGATTTCTATCCAACTAACTTACCCTCATTTGCAAAATTAGTAACCATCATATAATATCCAGATGGTTCACGGGTGACACCGAAGCAATGAACGATTCTTCTAACACTTACACAAAGAGAATGGCATTCAAGCTGACATAATAGACATTTACATAAATAAAATTTCCAGGCTAAAAATATTTTATCCTTTTTTTTAAAAAAAAAGTAAAAAATAAAAAATAAAAATATATTCTCACTTCATTTAAAAATTCTTTGAACATAGCATTACGTTTAAGAATTTTGAAAGCAATCTTCCTAGGACCAGAAGCGATCCATTTCAGTCTCTCATTGTCCCATTTCCATTTCGGACCATCAATCCAAATGGCAGAATATACGATTCCAAACCCTCCTTCTCCAATCTTTTTAATATCCTTAAATTTCTCAAACGGGATCCATTCGAAATAATTTTTGTGTCCAACGGCATTCAATTGACTTCTTCTTATACATTCATCCAACTCCTGCTTCCCGCTCGTCCATTTTGAAAAATCGTCTTGAAGTCGTTTTGGATCGCATTCAGCGCACCAAAAGAGGGTACTATCATAAGGCTTTTTACAGACTACGCATGAGTCACCTTCAGGATATTCATCTACTGATTCCTCATGTTTATCTTCACTGTCAATTACTAGAGGTTTTAATTGTTGAATAAGTAAGTTATCATGTTTCTTCGCGTTAAATTCGTTATCAGAAATGAGCGAATGAATTAAAGTGATGATTAATTCTTTTGTAAAACTTATTTTAAATAATACGAGTAAAGGAAAGATTAAATATTTGTGATATAAATTTAATCTAAATCTTTTTCTAGATTTCGTCAAGTATCTTAAAATTTTAAAAATAATTTTTTTAAAATTACGTTTGGGCATCACGAACTAAATATAAAAAGATCCGATTTCTTCGAGGCCAATTCGAATGTTTTAATTTTAAAAATTAATTATATACAAATCAAAATTTTCCTTTTATCTTTATACTTGTGAGAAAATCAAAGTTCATAAAATTACAAAACTGTCGTGAATCATTCATTTAAATAAATCATTTTAAATTACTAACCAATCCTTTAATTATGATTTCTTTTTTGGATACATTGAAACCGTGAGAAAATAATAATTAAAAAAACCTTTTATTTTTGACAATGAAATTTGGAATTGAAAATGTTATCAGCTTTTTATTCGTCCCAAAATGAATCATTGATATACTGAATCAATGTTATTTATTACTTTTATGTAACAGAAAAGAATCATCAAAGTGCTACACAATCCAAAAATGTGAAGATTTTCAGTTCTTTGTTTATTAAATTAAATGGTGTGACCAAATATTGAATAAAGATTTAAATTGCGACTAGAGACGAATTTGACGCAAAAAAAAATTTCAATGAAATGTGACGTAGTTTATTTAAATTTTAATTGCTGGATAATTACATAAAGTAAAACTTCTAAAAGCTCTTTAACAAAAGATACCTCGTCACGTTAAAGTTATTTTTTTTATATATAGGAATTAGTTTTGTGGTGCTCCAAACCTTGCTTTTAAATATATTTTTACTATCATAAATCTCCGTAGGACTGTCAGGAATGAAGGATTTCAAATTATTGAAATTAAAAAATCAAGAACTTGCAAATACAAATTGATTTTTGCACTTTTTGCACGAATTCTTAATCAAAATGCTTAATATATAAAAATCCCATTTTATTTGGTGATGATACTCTATAGATATGTTAATTTTAAATGATTATTCTTTATTCTCAACTTACTTGTTTTAATAATTAAAATAATAAAATGTTATCTTGAATATAATGTCAGTTAAGATGTATATAATAGTTTAAATTAACTTTTATATTTTTACTTAATATAATTTTTAATTAGAGCGTTTTCAAACATCCCTATCAATGCAATTTCAAACTGGTAAACAAGTACTATGAAGATGATTTTAATCAATGCTTGAATGATTTTTTTTCATTTTTCTGCCATTTTACTATTAATTAATTATCTTTTTAAAAAATAATTATAAAAAAAGTAATTAGTTACTTGACAAATAAAAATACCAGCAATTACTAATTACTCAACAAATATTAAAAATAATTTTAGACACTTCTATTTCTTTTATAAATTTATTAATTTTCAAATATTATTACAGTAGTAATAGTTATATAATTCTATTATGAAACTTCTAACTTAAAAATTTATTTTTTAAAAATAAATGCTACCTCTGACTATTGTAATGGATTTTATTATTAAATAATAATAATAATTTTTTTTTAATAATAAATGTTATCTCTAATTAGCAGAACTGATTTATTATTAAAAAATAATAATAATTTAATTTTTTTTAATAGAAAATATTACCTTTTAATTTCAGGATGGCATTTTAGTATTAAAAAATTAATAAAAAATTTTTTTTAATAATAAATGTCATCTCTAATTAGCAAAACTGATTTATTATTAAAAATAATAATAATTAATTTTTTTTTTTAATAATTAATACTATCTTTAACTTTCAGGACAGATTTTATTATTAAAAAATAAACTTTATTTTTTAATTACTCAAATTTTTAAGACAGATTTTTTTATTTCAAATCTGATTACAGTCAACTCTTTATAAATGCATCTTCTTAAGATTAAGTATAAGCATGCATTTATAAAGGGTATGCATTTATAGAAAAATATTTTTTTAAAGATTTTTATAATACAAACATTAAAAAAATAAATAAATAAAATTTAATTAAAATAATTAAAATATAAATTTTATTATAAATCTTTTATCTGAATAAATTAGTTGAAATATTGATCTAAAATAGTTTGTTATATTATATTTATTATATTTGCTTTTTTCTTTTTAATAAATTTTTTAATTTTATCTACTAATTTTATATATTCATTTGTATTCACCTGTTTAAATAAAAATGTATAAATATTTTCTAAACTTTTCAATACTAATTTAATACTAACAGTTAGAACTTTTGTACTATCATCTATATCATCTAAATTTTTAACATTACAGTCATACCTCTCTATAGCGAATTTTTATATAACGAATTTTTTGGACAACTATATTAAATTTACCCTCGTT
>CAMKVN010003379.1:0-10647 GCA_946474995.1 Funneliformis geosporum
GAATATAACTAGCTCTAGCTTTAGTAGCAAGAATTATATTATGAAGATCTCTTGCAGAGGTACCAAAAGGAAGATTTGTTAATTTGATATAGTGTGTATTCCTATATTTAATTTCTTTTGGAGACAAAGTGCAAGGATTGATACAGACAAAATCATTCTGGACAAAACGGCTCTACACTTGACAATATATTTAGGGTTTTCATAGGTAATATAGGCATGTTGCCATATACCTCTTACTGTCATTTTAAAATCAGTAACTGTTTCATATTTGGCAAAAACTTGTTTGATATTAGTAGGCTTCATCTGTAAAGGAATATCGGTGACATGGATAGCCCTTTCATTGAATTGCATATCAGCTTTATATTGAGAGAAATCACAGAAAGTGTCAATCTTAAGATCAGGAATGGTCATGTGTAAAGCTGTGGCAGCCACGTCTGACATCACAAAATAAATGATTACTGAACACATCAAATTAATGCGATGAACTAAAACTCCTTTAAAATTATCATTTTAAGCAAAAACGTTGTTGATAGCAAGAATAATTTTGCTGTTATTCTTTTCTTTAGGAGTAAACTTGATATTACTGGTAACTGCAAAGGGGTAGCTTTTGTAACAACTGTAAAGTCTTAAGTCTTCTTCCATATTATCATTCTCGAGATATTCGTCAGAATCCAAAAGTTTTAACCTATCTTTAGATGAAGAAGAATTTTCAGGAATGTCATCAACTTTTTTGTTATTATTATTGTTGTTATTCGAAGGTGGAATAACTGTTAAAATTTTGTTGGATATGCCAATTTTAGATATGTCTAAAAATTCAAACTCCGTTATTTTTTCTGGTAGTGAGCCAAAAACTTCTTGGATAATTTCTAAATCTAAATTGGTAGGGACAGAAGTTGAGGTTGAAGAAGACGAAGGAGCTGGTGTAGAACTAGCAGCTTCCTTTAGAGCTTTTGGAGCGATGTATAAAACGAACTTAAAGTCACTATTTTTTTGTTTCATAGCACTTTTATGCATCATAACTCTCTTGCGTAATTAAGAAGGTAGGGTAAAACAAAAGAAACCTTCTTTATACTGGGTTTATTAATTAATTTTTGTTAAAAATGAACTTTTAAATTTTTATTTTTCATATGAAAATTTTGGTTTTGTAAAATAGGGGAGAGAGTTTTTTTCTGGAAAGAAAGTTAAATAAGTTGAATTTAATGTATATCTTGATATTAATCACACTGTTATTTTATGATACTAATAACTGAAAATTAGTATTAACACTAGAGGTTAATCTGTTTAGCTGATATCCAGTCATTTGATCAAAATACGGATTTAAATGCAATATGGATTATAATTTTTTTGACAGGATGATATACGAATTATGAAAATTTGAATAGGTTATTATCGGATGATTCGTATAAATCTATATAATCTGTTTAATATGATTGGCTAATTAAAACTATAATTGGTAAATTTATTGTAAAGTCGTGTTTCATTTTTTTTTATATATATCGAACCAATAGTAATAATGGTTGAAGAAACATATAACAATAGTGATACTGAATTAAAACAAGATTCAAACCAAAAAAAAATTAAATTAAAAAAACCTGTGGAGAAAGTAAAGTTAGAAGTTGGATTTGGAAATATTTTAAATCTAACTATAAAGATAGAGTAAGATATGCAGTTTGTCAAGTAGAAATAGTAGATGGAAAAAAATGTGAAAAAACTTGTACATTTATCGGTAATTATGCTATTCATCTTGCAAATAATCATAGAATAACTAAACAAACTGAGCAAAAAGTTAATCCTGTGAGTAATTTTTTATAAAATTTAATTATATTGATTTTATAAATATAATGCTAATGATTTATTTAAATATATTAAAAGCAAATAAATCAGAATCAAGATGTCATAAAAATGCTTACCAAAAAAACCTATCATTAAGAATCACTTCAACTTGAATTGTGTTAATATCTTGCAGATTGGATTTTATGTGATTCTCTACCACTTACTATTATTCAAAGTCCGACATTTAAAAAATTAATTTTTCAATTGGATCCAAAATTTCAAATTTCAAATCCAAAATATATTAAAAAAATTATTCATCAAACATATAATTATTCAAGACCACTAATTATAAAAAAATTAGAAAAAGATACTAATGCAATATCTTTAACTTATGATCTTTGGACAGAATGAAATTGCTAAGGTTTTTTTTGGAATAAAAGTTCCTATTTTGATCCAGAATTTCAACTTCATGAAATTGTTCTTTCAGTTTAATATATTCCTTATTCTCATACGGCTGATCATATTGGAGATACATTACTTATAGTATTGGATGAATGTGAACTTTGTGATAAAGTTTTTATGGTAATAACAGATAATAGTTCAAATATGTAAAAAGCTATTCAAGATTTAGAATTATTAGCAAATAATATAATGTGGCAGCCATGTGTTACTCATACCTTATAACTTGTGGTTGGAAAAGGTTTGAAACCCATCAAATTATTGGTTAGCTGTATTAAATGTCTTATTGATTTTTTATGAGACTAAAGCAATCAGAATGTCTTGAAAAAATTCAAAAATAATTTACGCGATCAACAAATTTAAATGAGGTTGTATTTAATATATAATTTATATTTTTAATATTTTTTTTTTAATTTTTAAAAAAAAAACTTTTTTTTATGATTTTTTTTATTTTTTTTAAAAAAAGAATTTTTTTTATTTTTAAAATAGTAAAAAAAATGTATAATTTGTTTTTTTTTATATATCATTGATTAATTTAATTTTTATTAAATAAAAATAATTGTCTTTTTACTGATGTTAATATTTTACAAAAAAAAAATATTTTACTACCAATATTAATAATATTAATAATTTATTTATTAATATATAAATATTTTTTTATTTATTTTATATTATATTTAAATTATTAAATATAAAAATAATTTATTAATAAATATTCTAATTTTATAATTTTACGAATTATTAAAATTCTGAACCTTCAAGAATACCTATAGTAAGTAAAAATATAAATGTTTTATTTCGTTAATTAAATTAATTAAAAAAATATTTATTTATTAATTAGTCTACTGAAAAAACTGCAAAATATTTAAGACATATTATTGCCAATATATCTATTCATTAGAACTCTAGCTACTTAGCTTAGTGTCGACTTTTAGAATTAAAAGATTATATTCGTATACTTGAAGCTAATTTGGCTGAGAAAGTTGATCAGAATTCTAAAAAGGATTCTCAACAGCTATCTAAAATAATGTTAACAAATAATGAATAGTACTTCGTGATTTAATTCTAATTTAGAACCTTTTGAGAAAGCAACCAGATATCTTAGTAGTAATTATTCTACTCATAGTATAATGAAACCTTTAATAGCTGAAATTATTAAAAATCTCAAGCCTGAATCTGAATCAAATACAACAAATATTAATATTGAGAAGATTGAAGATATTTTTGTATGGGATGAGAATCAAGACAATCTAGATAATACTAATAATAATAATAATAAAATTAATTTAGATAGGCTAATGCAAACATTGGGAGTTTTAGAAGAAGTAAAAATAACTTTATATTATGCAATACTTTTTTATTGGAAAAAAGATTGCATGATATCATATCTATCATCTATTCTTGACCCTTAAATCAAAAAACTCGACTTTGCATTTGATAAAATAAGACCAATCCAATATTCTTTACAAGACAAATATAATGAAATAAAATTTAGTATATTATTATATACTCAACTTTTTTCACCTTCATTTGGTTTAACTACTACTTCTTTTCTTAGTTCTACACCCTCTTTTACATTATATCAATCAATCCTTTTTAATTATCTATCACCTAATAATAATCAAAGTGAACTTGATGAATATCTTGCAGTTCCACAAATTCCATTTAATTCAGACCCTTTTTCTTGGTGGAAATTAATAAAGAAAAGTTTTCAATAATTAGTAAATTAGCACGTGCTTATCTTTCAGTTTCAGCCACTTTAACTCTAAGCGAAAGGTTGTTTTCAGACTACAGAAATTTAATGGAACCTTAAAGAATATGTATTAGTCCAGAGTTTTTTAAAAGGTTAATATTTGTGAAAAGAAATTTTAATGTTTTAGACAGTATTCACCCACCCAAATAATAGCAACGATTAATAAAAATAACATTTTTTTGCTTATGAAGACAAATTTATATTTATTTGGTTAAAAGTTTTAATTGGCTAATAAATGCAACACAATTTGCTAAATGCATATAAATCTGGTCAAAATTTAAATAGATTGCAGATTATTCGTTAATATCCAGATCATCTGGATCATCTGCATAATATCTGAAAATGAAGGGTTTTTTTTGAATGAATAAGGATTTACATCCAGACTAAAACTTTTGATCAGATAATAATTCAGATAATACAGATTGACTGAATCGCACCTTTAATTGACGCAAAATTAACAAAGTATTTAACTTTAAAACTTTATGATATGATTTATGAAGAGCTTCTGAAGGTTTACAATTCAAGAGTATTTTTAGAGACAAATGTAATTATAGGGTTTTATTAAATAGAATAATTATTACAAGTATATTTGTTAGCATACAAATATGTTTAGTATTTATCTTGTTTGCGATAGTACTAAAAGTAATTCTCTACTTAAAAGTCTTATGTTATCAAAGTTCTAAAGCTACCTTATTTATAAAAATTTGATAATATAAATAAAATAATAAAAATATAAATAAAATAAGAAATGTAATAATTGGTTTTTTATTGTATACCTGATATATATTACATATATGACAGATTTAGTCAATCTGGCAGATCTACTAGTTTTGGCAGATTGGACAGATTTTGAAGATCTGCCAATTTTAGCTGATTGGATAGATTTTGTGACAAATTAAAATCATGTGATCTATAAGATAACTTTTTAGTTTATTATAACACATTATACGACGAATACTATAAAAGAAAATTATGTATCTTTATGCACAAAAGTTATACAAAGTGAATTAGAACTTAAATTAAAGCTAAAAATGATATTAATAATACTACAAAATTCTTTTTGTATATTTATATATTAAAAAATTTATATCTCTCATAATTAATTAAGTCACCCGTAATTAATTATGTCTATAAATATTAATTATCACCCCATAATTAATTATGTTCCTCAAAACTAATTACTATTTACGAAATTAATTATGTCTATAAGTATTAATTACCATTCCTGTAATAATTACGTCCCCCGTAATTAATTTTACAATTATGTTTTTTTTAAAAAAATGGTAATTAATTACTATAATTACATATTATATATATACTTAATTAAGATAATTACCATGTCAAATATAATAACAATAGCTAAAAAAAACTATTGAATTTGAATAAATCTACAATATCACAACTGATTCTCAACTTCATCATGATACATATAAAAAAATAGTAAATCTTCAAGCTCAAGTTAAATCCAATTAGGATAAGATTCTCAAATTAAAATAGAATGCAAAATATATTCAAAATTGCAAAGAAAAAAAAACAAAAGATGCTTGCTAAAAATCAGGAGATCATATAATATGATAAACCCAATTATCTATCCTTTCTTTTTAAACATCCAAAATTACATGATTATATTCACAATTCGTTGAATTTAGTTTAGCTGATAAGAAATAATGAAAAGAAGTTGTAAAAGTTCAGG
The DNA here is from genome assembly GCA_946474995.1 of Funneliformis geosporum. Taxonomy (NCBI): domain Eukaryota; kingdom Fungi; phylum Glomeromycota; class Glomeromycetes; order Glomerales; family Glomeraceae; genus Funneliformis; species Funneliformis geosporum. Next base: position 5,679 of record CAMKVN010003379.1, read on the forward strand.
TTATCAAAAATTTGCATAAAAGTCTTGAAGAAAAATATAATGTTTATATAGCATAAATAACTTTAAATAATTATTTGTTACTACGCTAATCTAATTCTATTGCTACAAAAGTTCATTATCATTCAGCATAGATTAGAATAGCTGGAGTTTCACAAATAAAAACACATGATTATTCTAATAATCATTATTGCCTTGTATCTGTTAAATATGCAAGGCAATTTGCAACTGTCTTTGCTGATATATCAGTTGTTATCTCTTAAGATAACAAAGCAAAGATAGGACTTGATGTAAGTCAGACCTTTCAAATGTTGCGGTCAGTTCATAAGCTTATTCATATAGCCGATCACAATTTTTCTGTAAGGTATGGACAAAAATTAGTTCTATCAGTTTATCTTATCAAAATGAACGATTTAAATAATAAACTATAAACAGGCTAACTTGACATTTTTATATGATGCCAGTAGTCATTTGATACATTCTCTCACACACATATGCAAGACTTGAAAAATCTCTCTTTAAATACCTGATATAATGATATATTAAAGACCAATAGAGAAATTCGACCTATCTGGGTTTTATTAGTAGATAGAGGACCAGATAAGAATCTGAAATATTTAAAGAATATTAAAACATATTGCTATCTTTTTCAGAAATTTAATTTGGATTACCTGACTATATAGACACATGCTTCAGAATAATCCAAATATAATCCAGTAGAAAGAGATATGACTAAATATGGGAACTGTAATTAATATGTTGCAACTTTTAATGTTGCAACTTACGTTGCAATTAGTTTTAACCTATATATGTTGCAACTTATAATATTGCAACATATGTTGCAACTAATTTTAGCTTATGTTGCAATATTTTGTAAATTTGAAATCAATTGCTGTACCATCTTTAGGTATGACAATGCTATCTGGTAAGCTAGCAGATATCGTACTACTAGTTAATCATTTTGGAAAGCATTTAAATTCGCAAGGCATAGTGATAGATACAGAGTTGGCTCTTCAAAAATTTCAATACGTTAGAGAGGCTCTTTGTAATATTTGAAGGCGTGATTTAATATTTGAAAAAAGCGTAGATGCTCAATATTTTGAAGAATTCATCAATCCATTTGAAAACCTACAATTTGAGGGTACAGAAAAAGAAAAAACAAAAGAATAAAACTAACAAGAAAAACAAAAAAAGAAACAAAAAGAAAAAGAAAAAGACTTAACTGATTGTTTTGTACTATGGTCATGGATTAAAAACCATTATAATCTATGCCATATATTAAATAATATATAGATATAAATTATTGTGGTCTACCTCATGCAAAAGAAGCCATAGAATTTCTTTAATCAAACAACGGCTTCATATCTCCTATTACCAAAACTAAAGATAGACACTTTACCAATCCAATACATCTTCTTGAATATTATGATCTCTTGAAAATTTCTGACTACAATTTCATTGTCCATCTTTTAATAAAACAATATATTTGCATTTTAGTTATCCTGAATGTAATAAATATTTTCCAACGCTTATCTTTTTAACGAATCACAAATAGAGTTGATAAATGTTCTAATAAATCCTAATTGGTCTTAAAGAATTTAAAGATAATTTTAATTTATATACTATTAATTAAATTTTTTAATAATAAATTAATCTTTTTAATAATTATTATATATCAAATATTTTATTAATTTAAAATAAAAAAATTTTTTAAAAGTAATAAATATATTTAATTTAGAATCTGGTCCTAGGACTTAGGTTCTAGATCTAAAATTTTAAAGATATTTTAAATTTTAAAAAGAAATTTGAACTATTTTAATAAATAACTTTAATTAAAAAATTGAATATAATGTAAAATTTAACAAATTTAATCTTTAAAACTATCAATTTTTTTAAAATTAATCAGGACCAATTAGGACTAATTAGGACTTTTACCAACCCTAATTACAAACGAACAGTATATCCTACCAGCCATAGATGACTTAAAGGTAAAGGTAAAAGCTAAAACTTCTCAACTCTTGTTGATAACTATCTTCTCCTATTACAATGATAAGAAAATATGCTTTGTTTTGAAGAAATGCATTTGAGGGAATGTATATCAGATCAAATTAATAATTGAAATGTTTCCTAATATGATTTTACACGATCCTAATTGATAAGTTCAGTACAACTATATCTGACCACATAATTGATTATATTAATAATAAAAAATATGTTAGGATTTTAAATAAATCAGTTTCAAATTAAATAATTAGTTTAGCCAAAATTATAGCTGCAGTTTTGGCTATATAATAAATCAAATTATTAATTATTTAATAGGGATTAATTAGTGTTAAACCTCAAATTAATTAGTGTTGAATTCAGAATTAATCAGTATTAAATCAGTGGTGATTAATTCATTGATTCAATTTATTTAATTTCTGTAATTCAATTTGAAATTGCAATTGCAAAACTATAAAAACTGTGCAAATTTTAAAATTGCGAATATTTAAATTATGAAAACTACGTAAATTTAAAATTGCTAAAAAATTAGATCATTTTATTGAATTTTGCATAAAAATTAGATATTTTACCAACTCATTAAATGCATTGAATGCTGACATTTTTTAATATAATTTTATATAAAGAAAGTTTTATCACATTTTTGTTTCTTTAATTATTCAATTTTTTATATTAACAATTTTTAACTTTTATCAAATAAGAATTTCAAAAATACCTGTCACTATTGATGAAGAAATGCAACTTTTGATCAACTTAAGAAGAGAAAGAAATGATGATTATTGGAGAATTTTCAAAGGATTGAAGTTGACTTTTGGAATAAGATTGCAGCACCAATACAAGAAAAGTTTATGACTATATTTAATAGGTTACAGACAAAAATAAATTTTAAAGGGATGATCAGGAATTGTAAAGTACTATAAGTAAAATACTAGTAAATGAAAAAATAATAATATTATAATAATAATTTAATTTTAATTCTTTAATTATTTAAATTATATGCCAATAGAAATACAAAAGGAAAGTGAACACATGTTGAAGAAGTTTTTGAAAAACAATTTGAAATCCCATTTTGGAAGAGAACAGGTTGAAATAATAAAACTTTCCAATTGATATTAATTGAAGAAAAATTATTATTAAAATTAAATATTTATGTTATTTAGTATCTTGAGTTCAAGAAAAAAGGCGTGCGAGATTGACTGTCAGAAATCAAGGTAAGAAATTTATTTAGTTTAATTTCAATATTATTTTAACATAAATTTAAATTTATATTTTTTAGAATCATCAACTTCTCTTCCTAATAACTCCTTACAATCTAAAACTCATAATCCTTAATAATCCACTTTTTTCAACTATTTACACTCTTTTTTTCTAACTATTATCACTCTTTTTTCTCTTTTCATAATTTTTTACAACTAGTCAATCTTTTCTTTATCTATTAATTATCTTCACTTATCCTTTTTCACTCAGTTCTTTTTTTATAAATTTTTTTTCTGAATTCTGTTAAAAAAACTTGAATAAAGCTTGCTATCTTTACGGATCAACAGTTATAGGTTAATCTATATCTAGCTAAAAGCAAGCATACCTTCATAACTTTAATTTATTAGTTAAATTTATTCATTTTACATTATTCCTTAAACTTATTATCACATACTGAATTTGGATATGATATTCAGTATTACTATATAATAAATAAATTGTTTAAAATTTAGTAATATTCATTATTAGTAAGGTTCCAACTGTAGTAATTTCTTTGTTTTCATATTTTATTTTTATTTATAAAATTATATTTATAAAAAAACTTAGCATAAAGATAAAAAAGTATTATGCGTGATTGATTACATTGAAAAAATAAATTAATATATTGCAAAATGAATCAATAGCTGATAACTTTAAAGCTAAAAATTATTAATAATTTGTTGTCAAATATTAAACTACTCTTATTACGTGATTTACAAGTTATTTGTAATCTAAGATCTCTTACAACCCCACCCCTAAAATATTAGCTAATATATGTCATCATTCTAAACTTTTTAAAGTATTTTGACTGTAGTATTATGCAAATTTTATAGACTGTAAACCTTTTGAAGTATTTTGATAGTAGTATAACATAAATGTCACAGATAATAAATCTTATAAAAAATTATATCAAAATGTAAAATTTACGTAAACTTATAATATAATATTACTATAAATTTGTAAATTATAAATCTTATATAATATTTATATTAAAAATATTTCTAATAAACTTTAAAGACTTCTGATATTGATACTATATTCAATTTGAAATATATAGATATTCAGGATATATTTTTGATTTATTTGAAATATTAAAACAAATAACTAAAGAATTAAGTAAATAACCTAAAGATATTAATCTTGTACAAACTATAACTTCTCAAGTTTCTGCATTAATTAGAAGTTAGTTGCTGAATTTATAGTTTACCAGTAAAAACAAATTGCATAAAAAAAAAGTATACTATTTGCTAAGTGGTTATAACTATTAAAGTCAATAACTATATATTCAATCAAGAATTCAACATGAATCCTTTTGAAGTAAACATCTATCTTCCTTAAATTCTACAAAGACTAGAACTCTTCAATCAGAAAGAAATTACAATCAAGATCTTTTTATTTAATATAAAAAAGATTGTATAAGTCCTTTATTAAGTCTACTATTATTTATATTCAAGGGATTATTGTATCAAATAGCTCAAATAAAAACTAGAGCTCCTTTAAAACTCTAACTTGACTCGACTCGAGTTATACTTAAATTTGACTCAACTCAACTCAAGTCAAATAAAAACCCCAAAATATATTTGCTAATTATATAAATAATAAAATAATAAAATAATATTAATATTTCGGAGGCTATTATCTAATGATCTACCGATCATAATTTCATGAAATCTGCACCATCGTGTTCGCCGAGATGCGCTCATCAAAACGATATGTGTTGCATTTCTAATGGATC
>CAMKVN010003380.1:0-10646 GCA_946474995.1 Funneliformis geosporum
AAATTAATTAAATTTATATATAATAAATTAACCAATTAAATTAATGATCTCAATAGATCCAATGTCTCCCATAGATCTATTGGACTTTTTCAATAAACCAATATCTATTGGATCCATTGGCTATTGATTTATTGAATCCATTGGCCATTAGGCCAATCCTGATATATTTAGATAATAATAGAATTAATATTCATTCTGCTTATTAATTATAAAAAAAAAATATCTAGTATCATAATTTTTTTCTTTAGCAATAAAGATATTTCTTATAATATTAAAAGTAAAGTCAAATGTTTTTTTTGCTTTATTATGTAAATCCAAAACACAAAGTCTAGCAGATAAATCATTTATTATTTAATTATTATTAGAATACCTGATAATTTGTTAATTATTAGAATTTTGCTTAAAAAAAATAATATATTATTTGAAAGTCATTATCTATGATAATGTATTGTTTATATTATAAAATGTATTAATTAGTAAATAATGATATGCAATGAAACTTTGTTATAAACTATTTTATTACTGCTTTATAATTTTATAAGAAACTTGATTACTGTAATGCAAAAATATTATATTATATATTTATTATTTAACTTAAGAAAATAACTAAATAACAATAACTTATTTTTATAAAATAAAAAGTTGAATTCTTAGAAAACTTACTTTTTAATAGCATAAATTTTTATTAGTATTTTATAGAAATTAGCTTTGTATAAAATTCAACTACTTTTTTTATTTTTTTTGTTAATGATCTACTAATTGGCAATAATTAACATTGATTCTACCCTTAATAAAAATTGTTTCTTTTGTTAATTTATAATATAATTATTAATTAAATATTATTCATTAATTTTTTAAATTTAAAAATTAATTTTTTGCATTTTATATAAAACTTATTAAATAATTACTTTTACAATCAAAGAAATTATTTTTTTTATGTAAAATTATATTTATTTTTATTATTAAAATCATATTTTCTTTTTAACTTTTAAGAAGATCTTAAAAAAAAAAAGCTTTTTTAGAATAAAATTTCTTATAATTATTAAAGAAAAAACTAATTATTAAAAAGATAAATTATTGAAAAAAAATATATAGATTATATAGAAGGTTTATTAGGAAAATGGGATTTTGAGAATTTTTTATTAAAATTTTAATTTTTATTACATTTTTATATAACATTATCAAAAATTAAAATGTATTAAAAAATACTTAAAATCCTATTTTTCTAATAAACTTCCTATATGATATGCTATCAATTATTTAATTTATATAAGCAGTATATATTAAAATTTTTAACATTTAATTATGAAGTAAAATTTTCAATTACAGTTATACAAATATAATTAATTATAAAATTAATTTATATATGATATATTTGACTACTAATATTAATCTAATTCAAGTGAAACATATTAATATATTTATCTGAAACGTAAGCGTAGGATATTTCTGATTAGAGCTGAAATTATGTATGTAGTGTCTGTCATGACACGTGATCTGCTAATTATATTTCTGTTAATCATTTTATGTAATACTTAATTTTTTCATTTTTCAACATTTATTTTATTTAAAAAAGATCAACATGACATAATTATAGAACATGATTAAATTATTCTATTTAAATTAGGAATTGATAATTTTAATTTAGTATATTTTTTTTAATTAATCGTATTTTTAACTTTATAAATAAACATTATTAAAGATTTTTTATGTTGATTAATGCTTCAAACATTCATAATAGTTTTCATTACCTAATAATATACTAATCAATATGTAAAATTTATATATAAAGTGTATATAAACATTAAATTTTTGTGTGTACATACTACATAACATAAAATTATTATTAAAAATAGATAAATTATATACAAAAAAGGTAATTTTACATAACAAATGTTATGATTTTCTTAATTTAATAATAATTTATCAATTTATACAAATACTTTTTAACTTAGATTTATACACTGATACTAACATATTTACTATTTTAATTTTCAAATTTTAATTATTAAATTGATAATATTATTATTCAATTTTAATTAATTATATAAAATATTTAATTAAGCAAATTTTTAAATAATAATTACTTTTTAAGTAGCTTTGATTATAATGTAATCTTATTTTATATTTTAATTATAATCAAATTTTTAAGTTAAAGAGTATAATATTTTCTAATTTAATAATAATTTCTAATAAATGCTTTTACATAATAAAATTTAAAATATAATATGAATATAATTAGTAGTATCAGTTATTAGAGTCAAAATTGACAGTTGAGTCAACTCTACAAAAATCAAGTAGAGTCGACTTCAGAATTTTCAATAACTAAGTCATAACTGAGTTGTTATTTCAAATTTAATATAAAGTCAGAATATTATGAAATTTTTAATTAAATAAAACTTTAAATTTTTAGTCAAATGGAATTTTTGTCAATATTATTTGTGATGAAACTTATAATTATCTACTTTTCGTAATATTAATTAAATTAAAAAATTTTGTTAAATATTAAAATATTAATAATACAATTATTAAAGATGCTTGCTTCTCTAAACTATTTTTAGTTTCGAGATATTTGAAATAAAACTATTTATTATAATAAATATCTTTACCTAAACTTCTAATAGATTTTCCTAAACTTAATTAAGTTTCATCAAGTTTTAGATTTAAAAAAATATTTTAAGTTTCAAAATAGTTTCTAAATTTTTAAGCTACACGTTAAAATAGGTTTCAAACAATATCATTAACAAGTATGATCATTAATTTCAAATAAGAGTCTCTATTCAATCAATAGCTGAATCGACTGAAAAGTATCTAATAGCTGATTAAATCAACTCCAAAATTTTTCATGACTGATACTACTAAATATAATGAATCAAATAATTAATAAAGAGGGTTTCAAAAGTTTATACATACTTTTTAATATTTTTAATATTAATTTGTTTAATAATTTATAATTCAAATTAAATAAAACTTTTATATATCACAGATAAATAATATATTTATAATATATCAAAATTTAAGCTAGTTAACAAGAAATTTAAAATAATAATAATATAAAATTTTATAAAAATTTGCAAAATATATTAAAGTTTTTATATATGATCATTATTGTTAAATATTTCATAATCTAGTAATTTGAATTAAACCAAAATTTAATAAATTATTAATATAATCTAATTCTATAAAATATAAAAATATGAGTTAATTTGAATCACAGATTTTTAAGAAATAAAATATATTAATTAATTTATAAAAAATTATTAAAAGTATTTATATATTAAATAATTATATTGATATCTTTAGCAACTAATGATTTGTATTAGCTCAAATCTTATATATAATAAGACTAAATTATTTTTATAATATTAATTATTACAATTATATGCATAAACTTTTGAAGATTCTCTGTAATTTAAAATATTTTAAATAGCTTTTTTTTTTTACTTAAACTTCTAATATTTTTCTAAATTTAATAAAGTTTTATTAAATTATAATTTTAAAAAAATATATTATAATGATTGATTAATCTTTTAATTATAATATATTTTATAAATTAATTATAAATATTGCAATTAATTACAACTATTTTTAAATCATAATTATTTTATTTTATATAAGCTTTTATATAAAAATTTTTAATATTAAATTTTATTTATATTTTTAACAATTTTTTTCTTATTATTATAAAATATCTATATAATTTTTATAAATTTTATTGTTATTATTTAAAAAAATAAACTTATAAGTATAATTTATTGATACTTATTATAAAAAAAAAAAATTCTAAAAAATAATTTTTTTTAAATATTAAATTTGAACTATTTTACTAAAAAATCATATTTAGTAAATAAAGTAAAATTTAATTTTTGTAATTTCCCTTTTTTTATTTTTACTGAAAGTGCTTATATATATTAATATAAATAATATTAATGATCTAATCCTAATAATCATAAAAAAATGGTCAATATATATTAATAGAAGTACTGTGTAACATATTATTTTGAGTCATACGGATAAATTTGGTTCCGACTTTCATTTATTACAACTATCATCTCAGTTTTTAGTAACACTTTTTTTTTTTTTCCTTCAAACCCCTCTTTCGAGAGGCCTTCTTTTTTTCAGCAAAAAGCGTCCCCCTCAACGTCCCTACCCCAAAGGAAGCAACCCCAACTAATACTTGATACTATCTACTATTACTGGATAAAAAAAATGAATATGAATGTGACCCAACTTTTTGAGAGGTACGGTTTATTAGGTCTTACTTTAACTAGCTTTTCTTTTAGTGACCGAAAGAAGGGTACTTGCACAAAAGCATCGCGTGGAATATCATAAACACGACTTTATTAGCTTGTTTGAAATATTATAAAAACTGTTTTTGGAAGGTTGTCTGGATCAAGTCTGGATAACTTTTACTTTTTATTCAATGTGAATAACAACATACGCTGATTTCAAAAAATATGTAGCATCGTTCTGATGGCTCAAGAAGCCAAAGAACAATTTGCACGGGGTATAGAAAGCGAGGCCTTTAATCGTCTTGAAGATATCGCAAAAACTATTAATGTGCTGAAAGACTTTAAAACAAATATTGAACAACTGGTAATCAAATGGTGTTTAATTTTTCCAAAGTTTTACTTTCATATTTTGAATTATGCTCACGTTTTACTTTATTTAATAGAATTTAAGGGTAAATTCCTTTTATAATTAAGATATTTTATCTTTTAACCGATATTCCTTTGTATTTTTTTATTTTTTTTTATTTTATTTATTTTTTTCTAAATGTCTGTATTTGTTAAACATGACTGACTCTAATTGTGACAAAAGCATTCCATGGCTACGCCTCATACTACGCCACAAGCATCTCCATCAACGACTGTGCAGCCTATTGTACCACACCAAAAAACAAATAAGGTTCGCCCGATATTTCAATTAATTATCTTTAATCGCATCACATCGATTTATTAAACAAAATTATTTTTTTTTTTTAAAAAAAAATGATTTAGAGAGCTGTGACTGTAAAATACGAAAAACCTAGGAAAGCGATAAAATCGAATGTTGAAGATACTCCTACCATAACAAGCGAAGTGTATTCTGTTAATGTTCGTGATTTAGCTAGTACTAGCGATCATTTTGCCCCGGTTTGTATTATTAATCAAGGTGTCAAATATTTATTATCTTTCATGGTTAATATTCATATTTTTGAATTTTTTTGTGACCTATAGCCATCTCCAATTTTTGCTCCACAGGGTGTTGTACTTCAAAATCCGACACGCACACATACACATGCACCGTTAGATCCCATGCTTTTGAAAAATCTTGATGATATATTCATAAGCTTTTTACAAACCATTTGTTCTAATTGTATGTATGATAATTATAAATATGGTGTTAATATAAATAATATGTTTCTAATATTTATAAATTTTTTATAGTGGATGCTACTGATTCCAAGGGTGAACAAATGTAGGTTTGAAAATTATTGATATTTCACGAGTTGATTTTGTTTTGTTTTGTTTTATTTTGACCGTGGTAATTTATTTTTTTGACAAAAGTCATCAGACTTTAATGGCAAAAAAGATGCAAAAGTTGGATGAGTCTCCTGACTTTCGTCCGTTCAAATTTCGAATTCAAGCATTCACTAATGCCTTCCATGAAGAATTACTTCGTCATGGATTTAACGAAGATATGTTACCGTTAAGAAAAGTGAAGAATTATTTGTGGACACAAAGGTTTAATAGAATTTTTTTTTTTGTTGCATTAACATCTTTTTTTATTATATAATAATTTTTTTTTAAAAAAAAAAAACAAACCAGATATATCTCTCGATTTAATGAGGATGGTAAAAAAGCCAAATCCAAGGGTAATCATGTATGGAATATTGAAGCCAAAAAAACACCTGCTGGTGGGTGGATATTTCGCGAGTTTACTCGCAAAATAGCTGGAATTCCTGACAAGATTGCTTATGTTGGAACAAAATATACTTATGCCCCTCGAGTTTGGGATCCACAAGTTAATGTTAAATGTAAGTAAAAGTATAAAAATAATCTTATTTTCAGATTAGTCCATTAAAACAATTTCATTTTTATTAGCTATAAAAGCTGTATTTCACTCACCATGGTTACCAGAATGGCTTCGTTGGGAAAATAATATTTTGACAGGTACTCCCGATATGAATTCAGAGACGTGTGAAATTACAGCAATTGCAAATTATTATCACGGTGATACTGTTTATAAGCTTGAAAAATCTTTTGTCATTACTGTGGCACATATTGATCAATCTGAACACGATTTGAATCTCAATTCTGTAGTGAGTAAATTTTTTTTTTTTTTAAAAAAAAAAACTATTATAACTAAAGTTATATGTTTTTTTCTTTTAGGCTATGGCTGATTATCAATTGCAACCTCATATCGGTTAATCATTTTGTAAATCCTTTACCTTTGCTTATTATAAATTAAAAATATATATTTTGGTAAATAGGGTTGAACTAAAAAAAAATATAATAATAATAATAATAAAGTTGTACAAATATATTAATTTGATACTTTCTTTAGTAAATGAGCTTTATAATTCTAAATAAAAATTTCCACATTTAGTAACGCGAGTAATTTTTACGCGACTTTCATTTATCTAAATTTTAATTGGCTAATGATATTACGTAATTTGTACTTAAAAATTGGGGGTTGTGTTAAACTCTATTTCTCCTCTCGTTTAGAATATGAAAATGCGAATTTCTCGTTTGACTTCATTATTACTTCCTAATTTCACGAACATACCTAATAAATCAATAATTAGAAATCAATTAATCAAAAAGGTATTAAAATAAGGTATTTCCTCTATTTATTTATTTTATTAAAAGCACATTACGTTGCACAATATATCCAATAAATTCTTTTATAGGCTTCTTTCCATGCAACGAGCTTGTTCCTTCAAAAGACAAATACACCACCTTCAGCGGAAGGTTTTATGCCTGGTGTTTCTCAGTCTAGTTTTATAAAAAATACACAAGAAGCAGCTTTGAAAAATCCTGAATTTGATATTGGAGTCATAAATGGTATTTTTATTTTAATTTATAAACGAATTTAATTATTTATTAATTATATTTAAATCGATTTATGATTACCCAGGAGAGACAAAAAAGATGAATATGTTCCAAGCAATAAATGATGCAATGAGTATTGCATTGGCAACTGATGAGACAGCAGGCAGGTGTATAATCATTATATTTATGCTTTTTAATTATTTCAAATTAATGTAACATGTCTAATAAATTATAGTCATCTTTGGTGAAGATGTGGCTTTCGGTGGAGTATTCCGCTGTACTTTAGGGTTGGCCGAAACATTTGGTAATGTTTATGCGATTATAGTTTTGATTTAATGGTACCAGCCGTGGAAAATTCTGGATTCAACTCATTTTCAATCGACTCATCTTCGACTGATTCGACCATAATAAAATATTTAAGAGGCGTAGTAAATCATAATGATTTTAATAGCAAACTTCTCAAATGATCTTTTAACCGAAATTTAATTCGCACTTCAGTTGAAATTATCTTGTATATTTGATCAGAATAAAGTTAATTGAGAATATCGCGATGTACTGACACTATATTACAGAGTCACTGGAATTGAATATACTTGTTTTTGCAGAGTCGAGTCCGACTTCAACGGCTGGTATCACTAAGTTTTATTATATATTTTTACGAGTTTATTTCTTTATTAATTAATAGGTAGAGATCGTGTGTTCAATACACCATTGTCTGAACAAGGTATTGTTGGATTTGGTATAGGAATGGCGGCAATGGGCCATACAGCTATTGCTGAAATTCAATTCGCAGATTATATATTTCCGGCTTTTGATCAGGTACTTTTTTTTTATTTTTTTATTATATTGAATCATACATTTCTAATTGATATAAAATTAGCTTGTCAACGAAGCTAGCAAATATAGATACCGTTCGGGTGGTATATTCAATGTTGGTGGTTTGACTGTCAGATCACCTTGTTTAGCTGTGGGTCATGGTGGACATTATCATTCACAATCACCAGAGGCATACTTTACTCACACACCAGGACTAAAGGTAAGCCATTAATCAGGAAATTTTTTAGTTGTAAGGTTTGTGTAAACATTAATTTACGATAAGTTTGCTTAAGTTTGTTAACAGTCCTTATAAAGGTTTACACAAATATGGGTTAGACGAGAGTTATACCTTAAATACAAGTTTACGTAAATTTGGTTGATACTTCAAACGATTGCACCTAAAAAATTTCACGATGGTCTCTTTAGTTTAAATAAATGATAGAATATCAATCGTTGTTATTTCAATTATAAATTGTTTTTCATTGTAAAGGTGATCATGCCTAGAAGTCCAATACAAGCTAAAGGTCTTTTATTAGCATCAATAAGAGATCGAAATCCTGTAATATTTTTTGAACCGAAAATTTTATATCGTGCTGCTAGTAAGTTGATGATTCTCTTTTTGCAAATTAAAAAAATGATATATATATATTAATCCAATAACAACCTTTTTTATTATTTGGGTTTTTATCGTATGTTAGTTGAACAAGTTCCACTAGTTGATTATGAACTTCCTTTAGGTAAAGCCGAGATTCTCAAATCTGGCAAAGATGTTACTGTGGTAGGATATGGATCCCTAATTTATGTTCTAGAAAATTCCATTCAATTGGCGGAGAAAACTTTTCCTGGTCTATCATGTGAACTCATAGATTTAAGATCCCTGTTACCTTGGGACGTTGATACTGTTGCAAAATCTGTGAATAAAACTGGAAGGTTGGTTATTGCTCATGAGGCACCTCAAACTTCCGGTTTTGCTGCTGAAGTAGCAACAAGTATAATGGAAAGATGTTTTTTAAGACTTGAAGCACCAGTCCAGAGAGTTTGTGGATGGGAGTAGGTTTCTTTTCTTTTCTTTCTTAGTTATATTTAAAAAAAATGATGATCATCCTAAAAAAATATATATATTCTTTCCATTATTAGCACACCGTTTCCATTAGTATTCGAAAAATTTTATGTTCCAGACATGATTAGATGTTATGATGCCATTAAGGAAATTTTAGAATATTGAGATATATTTATAGTTGGTTTTCAGTTATCTTTGAGATGAATGATGATATGGGAAAGAAAAAATCTAATAAGAATTATAGTCCGATGCGCTCGTTCTTTTATTTAGTAAGAAAATTTAATTAACAACAAATTTTAAGTACTCTACATATTAAACCATAAATGTATAACAAACGAAAAATTATAATATCTATATTAAGATCTCGAACGTGTAATTAATTTTACATCTACCAAAGTATTATTATTTTTTTCCTTTAACAAAGGAGGAAAAAAAAAGACAAATTAAACTAGTTTAAACGATTGAATGAATTACAACAAAAGTTACATATAAAAATAAAGTATTAAAAGTTATATAAAGAATTCACATTTCAAAAATTAATTATGATACCTTGAATGTTTACAAAAAAAATATTCAGTATATTTTTACAAAATACTATCCATTTTTGTAAAGACATTTAACACAGCAGCCACCACTTCAATTTGTAATTCTTTCCCTTCAGGAATATCAATTTTAACTTTTTTTGAAAAGGGCCAAACAGAATATTCACTTAATAAATCATCAACTTTTGCATATGCTTTTTCCCTTAATTCATGATTTAACTGTAACAAGGCATTTTCTAATACATTAGCAGCATAAGCGGCGCATACCATTGATATAGTACGTAAATCATTAAAAGGTACTTCAGAATTTAATGATGTAGCTGCAGTAGAATGAGTTAAAGTTTTAATGACTCTATTAACAATTTCGTCTTTTGCTGAAGAATCACTAACAGGATGAGTTGCCATATCAAAAAGTAAAAAATTTCTCTTTTCAGTTCTTAAAATCCCTTTATCTACTAATCCTTTTGCTAAACGTTCTCGTACTTGTTTTAATTGGTATCCAATTTTCATTACATTCCAAGTTTCACCTATAAATTTTTTTTTTTAAAAAAATGTAATATAAAGAGAAACAAATTTAAAAAACTCAAGTAATTCGAAATTTCTTTTCATTTTATCAGACATACAAACTCACCACTCATTAGATCAATCCAACTTCCAACGCTCATATGTTCACTAGTTTTCATCATTTTTAATGCTTCATCCAACAATACTTCATTTGTCCCCTTATCATCAATGACTTCTATGAACCTATCTGAAAGAGGCCATTTTCGACGAGCTGCTTCTTTAACCATGGCTATTCGACCACGAAAAGCAAGTTCCATAAGAATACATCCTCTTAAAGTATAAGAAATATTATCATTCCAGAATGAGAGGTAGCCCTGATCAAAGTTTTTCATTTATATAAGAAAAAGAAATTATAATACAGGTATCATGTTTATAAGATATAAAAAAATTTTTAGTCAATTTCTAATAATATCATCTCATTCCAATTTTTTTTTATTTATTTTATAATCATATTGCTCCTCAAATCATCTTTTGTTGCAAAACAATGATAATGATAAATTGTCCATTAGACCTTATTAAAATAATAAATTCGTAGGATGACAAATGTTAATTTAAAATGGCATTTTATTCTACAAAGACATTGGTATTTATTACAATATTTTTTTTTTGTTACCAAAAAATTCACCT
>CAMKVN010003381.1:0-10645 GCA_946474995.1 Funneliformis geosporum
TGGTGATATTCAGATTATATAGTGGTATTCAGATTATATGGTGGTGATATAATCTAGGGTAAGTGGAATACCACCATATGATATAATTATATCATATGGTGGTATTCCACTGTATATATTTTCTGTTATTTGTATTAATATAGCAAAAACTTTTATTCAAAATAAAATATTAATTATTACTATGATTGGTGAATATTCTTGCAACTATTTACTTCGAACTGGTGGCATCTGTAGGCGTACCTGTCATCGATCCTTAGGTATCATGAACATTGGAAAGCTAAGAAGTGTCTTTCTTACAAGATTTGTGTAAGCCGACTAGCTCTAAGCCTGGCCTTTGTAGAAAACATGCTAGTGGTTATTATGTGACCCAGTATATTAATAGGCTTCGGGATATAGCTATGGGTACTTATTGGAAGGTAAATACGTGTTGAAAATTTTACACCTAATACTAAGTCATACGAAAAATTTACACCTAACTCTGAGCGTCTTGTCGCTCAATCACGCTAGATCCCTTCTTTTAGCTTTGCATTTTGATTTTTTTTATACCTAAAGTAAAAATTAGCGACTCTAGCTTTATGTAAAGGAAATGGCTTAAGAATAGTTTACTGAATATCGAGAAATTATTAGTATACTAAAACTTGATTTAGAGCTTTTAGACTTTCTTGTAAACATTCAAAAGTTTACACCTAACCCAATTTTTTTATACCTAAGGTATAATTTAGTGATCTTAGCTTTATGTAAAAGAAATGGCTTAAGAATGGTTTACTGAATATCGAAAAATTATTAGTATACTAGAATTTGATCTCGAGCTTTTAGACTTTCTTGTATACATTTAAAAATTTACACCTATACTGTGCATAAGTGTAAATTTTTAGTATTGCTAGCTGATAATGAATCAACTTTAAAATTAATTTTAGGATATCATGAAATATGGTATGTATTTTAGGCTTGCATAGTCAGGCTAGCTCAAATCACGTCACTTTGTTCCTTGATTTTCGCTGAGCCCTCCAGAGGCAAGCAGAATAGCATAATAGTTATTATTAAATTTGGGTTTGCAATGTCAGGCCCAGCTCAAATCATATCACTTTGTTTCTTGATTTTTGTTGGGCCCTCTAAAGGCAAATAAAATAGTAAAAATTTTTTGATATATTATTTGAGATTAAAATCAGGCTAGAATAGCTATATCAAACAGTATAATTCTTGATATCTGAAGGTTTATTTCTAACTAAGATCTATATCATTATCTAGATTTTAGTCAAATTGCGCTAGAGGTTTAAATTCAATAATTTGATTCATATAGCTAGAATTTATTTGTAGGCGGTCAGGAATCTTTTCTGAGTACTATTTTGAATTTATCCTAGAACTCACATTTTTGTCTTACTAAATACTTTAAAATTAGTTTTTTGTTTCTACTTTGTATTTACTACTTATAAAAATTAAATAAAGTTATTGGCAGTGCTACATTGTTAAAAAATTTGATTGTGACTATTTCAACTATTTTAGATATCTGAAATAATCTATTTCAACTTCATGTATAATCAGGATCACTTTATTCTAAAAAACAAAAAAAAATAAGGGACCAATCAGGTCAAATCTGATAACCCAGATTTGAACCGATTGGTCCTCTATTTATTATCGTTCGACTAGTGAAATTTAGCTTTCTAATTCAAAAGTTTAATGCAGATACATATGCGAAATATTAATTAATTGAAAATAAACTTATAAAAAATCTCAAAATTAATTAAATTCATTTTTATTATATAATTTAAGCAAAAGTATATTCTTTATTTAAGAAAGCAATATATTAAGCAGTGTATTCTGATAATAAAAGGTGCAAAATTTTTACAAAATAGATTGATGGCTTTATACGTTAGCTTAATTTGATTAATAAAAGAAAATAACGTTGTTTAATCATTATCATTAAACTAGTAAATATTTTATGTGAAGTATTTTTTAATAAAGTAATTATTCATATTAATAAGCAAGGATAGATGAATGAAAGTAAGATAACTTAATAGATAGAAAATATTTGGATATAATATGCAAGACATAATAATAATTTAAGGTTTTTTTAATATTAGATTATTTAATTATTATTCCAGATGTATTAACTTTCCTTTTACAACTATTTGATATATTATTAAATAGATCTTTTAAAGTTAAAATTAGTTTTATTATTATTTTCTTCATTATTTAAATAATTAAAATAAATTTTTTTAAAAAAAATAGATGTGATATTATTAAAATAATTAAATAAATAAAGCTATAAAAGAATATATTTAATTTGAAAAATTAAATAATGTTTTGGATAAAATAAAAAATATAAATAATAAAGAAAGAGAAATTAAAGTAGATGATAATAATAATAAATATAAATCCAATGGTAATAGTAATAAAAATGAATAAGATAATAATAATAATGAAAGTGAATTAAATAATAATAATAGTGAAAATGAATAAGATGATAATAATTATAAAAGTAAATCAGAAGATAATAGTAGTAAAATGAAAATAATTATACTAAAGAAAATGAAAATTTATAATGTAATTTAAGGTTGGGATTTATAGTTAGTAAAAATTAAGTTTATAAATAGTTAATAGTTAAATTATTAAATAAATAATGTTTATTGAAAAAAAAATGTTAAATGCTATATTATTTATTGAATTATGTAAAATTTTATAAGTTTGTTGATATATTTATTTAAATTATTAATTTATTTTTTTAATTTATATGTAGTTGTATTGCAGTAAATTATTATTTACAAAGATTTTATATTATAATATAATTATAGTAAGTTTATTTTAAAAATATATTTTATTAAATTTCATAGTAACTTAATGTAAATTTTATAGTTTAAATATTTATCAAATTAATATAAAAAATATATTATATTTAATAAATATAATTTACGATTTTATAAATGGTATAAAATATCTATGTATTATAAAAACTTTTGTAATTGAAATTGAATTATATCTGGATCTTAAGTTTGAAAGATCTGGATACTTTATTATATATAAAATTTATTTTCTAAGTAAGAATATTTGTAAAGTGTAATACTAGTCAGTAGCTTTTGGATTATAATTTCATATTTTTAGCAGTTTCTTTATATAAAACTCAAAATTAGCATTTAAATCTACTTTATAAGAATAATATAATAATGATAAAATTATATATAATACTTAATGTTTAGAATTATATAATGAATAAATCAGCATTGCATTCGACTTTCATTTCACAATCTAATATTTTATATATGATGTTTTATAATAAAAAGAAAGGAAACTGCTGAAAAAAATAATTTTACTTTTATATTCCAAATAAGATTGAAATATGTTCAAATTTGGTATTAATTCATTTTTTATTTTTCTGACAACTTTTTCCTTTTCTATTACTAAAATCCCATATAATACATATGAATAGATTTTTGAAAAAATTATGTGTAATATAATTATATGCAGTTTGTGACTATATAGAGATATAAAAATTTGAGAGTTTACAGATATGATTATATAGATGAATATGACTATAACAGGTGTGATTAAAGTGAGTTGACTATATATTAAATAATTTTTATTATTAAAAGAATTTAATATAATTATTTAATAGCTTTTATAAAAGAAATCAAAAATTTACTTTTAGAAATTGAAATTGAAGAATGAAAAATGAAATTAGCTGAAAGGCAAATAGAGCTCAGGCTGAATTGAAAATTTGGAATTAGAAAATCTTAAATTACAAAAAATTTAATTTTTATATATATTTATAAATTTATTTCTAAAATCATACAAGTAATGTTAATACCCCCAATTTGATTTACAAATTAAGGTTTCGGACATATAGGTGAAGTTTTGGTTTCGAGAAAATGATTTGACCCAAAACACTGGCACAGGTTCAAAATTATGAAAGTTGATTTTTTGAAATATTTTTCTTTTCATTCGATATCCAAAATACAATGATTTAATTTTATGCTCTTTGAAAAAAATTAGGGAAGTTAAGCGGTTCTAAACGGTCCTATAAGTCCCAATAAATTTGCCAGTTCTAGAGAAAATTTTTATTTATTTATTAAAAATAAATATTAAACTTACACGGGAACCCAGAATCTTAATTTTTGAAACTTAGGACCCGGTCCTAGGAACTGGGTCCCACCTTGGCGGTCCCATGAACATTGTCGATTTCAAAGTTCATATTTCTTTTAAAAGTTATTCATAAAATTTATTATTACAATTTTTATCAAGAGTTTATAAACGATCTATACATACCTAAAAAAATTTTCAACACTTACGTTTGATTTCTGTTGCACCAAATTAACCAAATTAGCCAATCAAAATCGTTTGCACACATGACATAATCTTTATTACGTCATCATCGTGCGTTTTCCTTAAAATAAACAAGACAAACATTACACATTATGCGTTAAGTTATTATAAATACATACTCACTAAGCTTCTATCCTTTTTCCTTCCATCACAAAATTTCCATTTAAATATCCTTAATTTTTATTTTCTTTCCTTTTGAAATTTATAAGTACTGATTATCTCTCATTAATATACCTTTAAGATCTATGTTTATTAAAATGGCGTTAAGACGTTTCGTCACCTAGGTTTGATTTGTTCAAATCGATCGTTGAAATTTTATTTTGAACTTATTCAACTTGCTTCCTTAGTTCTTGAATTGTGTTGTGAGACATTTTTAGCTACATATTTAGTACGCCTCGTATTTCTTTTGATTGAAAAGAATTTGTTTGAAATTTTGTCAGCAAAATAAACAGATTTTAATGTTTATAATTCATTTTATTTTGATGTTTTGAATATCAATTTTTATTATTTGCAAAATTCAAATTAATTTTGTCGTTCATGGGTTTGTTGCTTGCCGGGTTGCGAAAAGAGCCGCTTTCTTAGTTGTTTATCCATAAGATAACGAAAATAGTTTATCATTAGAAAAATTTTCTGACGAAATACACGTGTGAAGTGGCGTAGCTGTCAATTGAAATGACAGTTCCGCTTTATCTTGGACTTTTACAAGGAAAATGCAGTTAGCTCTCTTTATCATTAATGCAAGTAAGCAAAAATATTATTTTAGACAATTAAAGTAATTAAAGTTTTAAGTTAAACAACTCAAGAAATCCATAAAATTACAAAAAAATTTCTTTACAGGTAAAATTTTGGATATTTCTTTCTATACTAGCGAATATTTCATCAAACTCTAGTTTTTGACAAAAAAATATTAGAATTATTAACGTTATTATTAAGCGTTTGTCGTTACAGATAACAAGGTATTTACGTCAATGTATTCAGGCGGCGAAGCAATGAAAAAAACCCCCAATACAAAACGTCGGGCGCATAATATAAGGTTGCAATACAGAATAAAAGTTGTTGTTGACGAATGCAATGTTTGAATATCCTTCATTATATTTAACTAATATGGGATGAGAAAAATAAAACAGAGAAACAAAATTTGAACGTAATGATAAGTTTAGAAATTAATTATTTCCTTCAATTACTTTTTATTCTCTTTAAATTAGCTAATTCTCATATAAAATATATTAGGTAAAATGAGTTAGTAGTCGAGCGATACGTTATGAAATAGTTACCTATCGAGCGGTATTTCTTCTCATAAATTCTGGTATTTTTCTAATCCTATGTGATGAATTTAGTTGTTCAGATTTCGATTTTACCAAAATTTAAATTAAATAAAACGTCATTTTTTACTTTGTGAAACTATTTTATATATATATATATACATGCATTTCCTTACATTTGGTTAAATGGGAACTTTTAATTTAGGACATAATAATATATTCAATTTCTCAAAAAAATAAAGAGAAAGTAAGAAGAAAGAAAAGTGATTGAGAAGGTTTAAGATTTTACAACATATTGCCAAGAAAATCATCAACGATGATGTTGATATTTTGTTTTAAAAAGTAACAACCGTAATTAATAATTATATTCTGTGTAATTTTTCTTTAAAAAAAAAAAAATAAATAAATTTATACATGATTAAAAGAAATAGTATTTATAGCTTAATTTTGTTTTTTGACAACTTAATCAATATAATAATAAACACTCATATAGTGTGAGAACATTTTTTGATAGATATTCCTAGAAAAAAAATTTTTCCTTCATAGACAATATAAAATTTTCCGTGCTAAAAAAATTTTTTTAAGCATGATATACATTACAATAGAATAGTTTAGATTTTCCTAGCATATACTCGAATGAAACGCGTGTAGGAATTTAGTTCTAACCATTCTTCTTTTATGATTTTTAACATTTGATCATATTCTTGATTAGAAATTTGCATAAATGGAACCATTAAGACTCTCGTATTTTCGTAAAGACCCATCATATCGTCATTATACTATAATAAAGAGAAAATCAATTATTTCAGAAATGGAATTCGGAATCATGGATAGTTTAAAAAACCTTCGTACATACCGCTATACCAAGTTTACCTTCTGCTTTGCCTCCATATATAAGTTTAATTTCTTCTTTAATATCTTCAAATTTTCCTTCTTTCTCAACATATGATTTTAATTTTGGGACCATTTTAGTTTCCAGATTTCGTTGTTCGCATAAGTCGTACACTAGATAGTCACTTGAGTATGTCAATATAAACATAAAAAATGACAGTAATGAATAAAAAAAAAAAAAAACATACAAGCATTCGCAATTTTTAATGAAGTTGGGCCTAATCTTTCAGATAATACGTTAAATTCCACCAGCTGTTGAATAATAAGCGATTAGTTAGATTTAAGCAAAGAAATCATAAAACCTAAAGATTCCAACATCCTTTTTACCTCCAGATATCCACCGGGTTTTAACATTCTGGTTAATTCCTTGATAACAGACAGCCACTTGTCCTTTGGAATTGAGCCAGTTAAGAAACGTTGGAATACAAAATCAAAAGTTTCATCGGCAAATGATAACCCTTCAAGAATGTCTGCTTGTATAAAGGTAACGTTTTTTGGCTTAATTATTGAAGGTTGAACGGGTGAGATATCTACGCCGGTGATTTTAGCTTTCGGATAAGTGGTTGCTATTTCAAATGACCAAGAACCAGCACCACATCTTTTTAAAGTTAAAAGTTTTTTAGGGGTGTAAGAATACCTTAGAAAGTCCAAATATGATGTCATTTACAATTTCACATTGATACCTACCCAACATCAAGAACTTTAGAATCATCGCCGTTCAAAATGTGTTCAACGGGAGAAGCAAAGTTACCCTGCCAAGCGTATCTCATCAAAAAGTGTTGCATATGTAACCTATCGCATTCTTCATCATCATTTGGAAGTACATATTTTGAACTTTGAACATTATTAAACCTTCTGCCTTCAATATAACGGAATTGTTCTTTATTCGCATCAGTTGTACTCGGTGGTGGTTTATTATTTTTATTCATTCTTTCTTTAGCAAGAAAGCTTCCCATATTAAAATTGGGATGGGTATGAAAAGAGAGATGAGCTTATTATCAAAACATTTCTATGCTGTTTCTGTAATTCATATACAATGCATTGTGTAAAAAAAAAAAAAGCGATTTTCCAAGATGGTCGAATTTGGTGCGACATAAAGCAGATCGCTCCGTTTATTTTTTTTCTTAAGTTCAAGTCATAAAGATAATCATCTAATTATAGTAGGTTGACTTTAAATCTTTTTTTTCGTTAATAAAAACTTTATTTTAAACTTGCCAAATAATTATAAAAATTTTTTTATGTGGGGGTTTTTGTCCACTCTATATATCTTCGGCAATATGCGACCAAGTATTCACGTGATTAGTTTCAAAAGACTATTAAATAATATTTAGCTTTAGCATAAAAACGATGCATATTTGCATAAATAATATGAAATCCCTTTACCGGATTTTATTTAAATCTGATCTAAATTTTTTTTTTTGTATTTCGATGTGTGTAACCTGCAAAATATTGACATCTATAATTGAACGCACATTACCATTAATGCAGATATGTTTATAAGTCCTACATTCATTTAATGTCTGTGATAGGTGGCGTAACATGTATAACAACAATTTGATCAAAACGATAAGCAAATTATCCGTCAAAATACCACAGTTTTGAAATTTAAGTATAGTATTCATTCGTTCGTTTATTGCATTATGGTTAGTGGATCGACAAGAATATAAATTTTTGTAACCAAAATACCCTTTTTTTTAAAAAAAAAAATGAACATACGATAAAATTTTTAAGTATTGAAGAAATAGTACAGAAATTAAATGTAGATTTTACGAAAAACTTAAATTATAAATAGAATCTATTATAAAAAAAAATTTTTAAATAACGTGCGAAACCTTATTGACTAATTTAGTCATTACCGAAATTGTGAGGAAAAAATGAACTGTTCTGTAGCCAGGGTTATTTCAGTTTTCGGGCTCATTGATTGTGCGTTACACATCCAATTAATTTTTATACCTGTACAACGATTACATATAAGGAATATTAAATAAGTTGTTGGATAATAAAGCTAATTTTGTTAAATTTAATTTAAGTTTTGTCAAATCTCGTGGTGGAAAATTAAAGAAATGATTTGGCTGGAAAATTTCATCTACTACTAACGTAAAATTATAGCACTATGAAATTTTTATTCAAGGCTCACATCATGAAATTATAGTCAAATTATGTAAACTATTAAGTTTTTAAATTACCTCATAATCTCCATTCTTTTCTAATAGTAATAAGCCTCACAACTTAGGGGTCGATTTTCGGAGAACCCAAACCTGACCCGATCTAATAACCCGAGTTTTACGGATAATAGTAATTCCGAGAAACGAATTTTGATTTGAATTCTCCTTATAAAATTTATTATAATATATTTGAAATTATTTATTTTATAGTACAATGCATATAATTTAAATTCCTCTTGTAATACAAATAGAATCGTGTGTTTTTAACAACAATTGAAAAAGCATATTTTTTAGATCGCAAAAATTCTTTTAAAAAATTATTTCTGGAGTGTTATATCGACCATTAAATATTCTGACCTAAATCCAATTAAAGCATGTAAAGGTATGTGCAAATTAAGTAATGCAAAAAAATTCCCATGATTATTAAAAGTTTTTCCGTTTTGTATATACAATACGTAAACATTGTAAAGCCATTATTGATATCAATCTATAATTTTTTTGAAACATACAGGTTCTAAACTTTAAATAAAAAGATTATATTAAATTTGGTGCAATTGTTGTAAAATAATAAGTATATTTGTAATTCCAATTTTTTTAAACACGTATTATCAAGTTAGTTGCAACTTTTTAGGTTGCAACCTGGGGTGCAGATTTTTCAAATCAGTTGTAGTACCATCTTTACAAATAGTACATAATTACAAACATTACTCAGTATATGTTGTAATATGTGTGGTACACTCCCCTGACACGGATCATGAGAAAATTTTTAATAATATTAAAATCATTAATTTTTTTATAGATTTTTAATTTTAAATTTTTCATAAAGTTACATATTGATCGATACCCAATTTTTTTTATTGAAAAATTATATCAATTAAATTTATTGACACCAATTAATATCACGTAAGATATCCTTTGGCTTTAACTACAGCTTGAACATGTCAGCCCATACTTTTAACCAAATTTTGATAAATTGTAACATCTAATTTAATCCATTCCTTCTGCAACAAATCAAATAATTCTGTCTCATTTTTTGGCAAAGAACACGCTTACGAATATGACATTCTAATTCATCCCAAATATTTTCAATATGATTGAGGTCAGGACTCTATGCAGGCCAAAAAAGTTTATCAATATTTTTTTGTGAAATCTATTGTAAAGTTGTAGTTGCTTGATGAATTGAAGCATTATCTTGTTAAAATATATAATTATTTTGATTATCCATTTCTTTTAAATAAGTTAACAAATGGTTATTTAAGATATTAATATAATCATTTGCATTTTGTCTACCATGAACACAAACTAAAGGACCCAATCCAAATTGACTAAAACATTCCCAAACCATTACATCCTTATGACCTGATTTAAATGTTGGAACTAAACAATCAACATCATATTTTTCTTTAGGTTTCCTCCAAACATAATCATAACCATCTCCTCCAAACACTTTAAATCATGATTCATCACTCCAAATAATAAATTTCCATTCTTCTTTTCAGTCAAGTCGTTCTTGTGTTCAAGCCAAACGTATTTTACAATTCCTTTCATTTATAAAGATTTTTTTTTTCCAACCCTACCATAAAATCCTTTTTTATGAAGATAATATTGTATAGTATATGAGAAAACATCAACAGAAGTTGACTGGATAAATTTGTTGGTTAAAACATTTAAGGAAGACTTTCTATCTTTTTTTAATAGACGAACAAGATAATATGTATCTCGTTTAGTTAGTTTAGGTTGTGATCCTGAACGTGGAGGTGGTTTCACTTGACCAGTTTCTTTATAAAATTTAATAATTCTATAGACAGTACTTTTTTCAAATTTTAAGGATGATATAATTGTAGAAACTGACATTTAGCACTTCCAAGCACTGATTATCGATTCCGTTCTCCTTCTGTAAATTCTTTTCAATTTTCATCCATTTTAAATAAAAAAAATAAAGGGAAAAAAAACCAAATATTTCATAAAAAAAAGCACGAATCGCTGAAAAAAATAAAAAAATTTGTATTA
>CAMKVN010003382.1:0-10642 GCA_946474995.1 Funneliformis geosporum
AAAGATAGCTTTTACAAAGTAAGTTTAGTAACAGGTGAATTTTTACTATTAAACTTAGTAAAATAACTCTGCAGTTTTGGTTTTACTAAGAAAACTTAGTAATAACCGCTATCGCAGCTTCAGTTTATTAAGAAAACTTAGTAATAACTACTATCGCAGCTTCAGTTTTACTAAGAAAACTTAGTAATAACCACTATTGCAGCTTCAGTTTTACTAAAAAACTTAGTAATAACTGCTATAGCGGCTTCGGTTTTACTAAGAAAATTTAGTAATAACTGCCATCTTAGCTTCATAATAATTTATTAGTAAAAAATGTTTCTGAAGTTGCAGACGCGTTTTTTACTAGGTTTCTTAATAAAATAATGTCTCAAAGCTGTGAAAGCGTTTTTTATTATATTTTTCTTAGTAAAAAAGGCATTTCCAAAGCCGCAAAGGCACTTTTTGCTATAGTTTTCTTAGTAAAAAAGGCATTTCTGAAACTGCGAAGGCACACTTTATTATAGTTTTCTTAGTAAGAGCCACTTCAGAAACTTTGGAGATAGCTTTACTATTGATTCAAATCAAATCAAATATTTAAATACTTGATTTAAATTTGATCGAATCAAATTAAACATTAATTTGGATTTGATCAAATAAATCATTCTTTGATTTGAATTTGATCGAATTAAATCAAATTGCGGAACCCTATTATCAATATTACATTTGATTGTTTAAAAAAAATTCTAAACTATTTTTCAGTATTTTAATAAATGAGTCAGTTTGGTCTGTATCATCTTTCTCTTCAACTCTCCAATATATATCATGCATCCTTTCTATTAGTTCACTTATGGCTAAGCGTCGATTCTCCAATGCTTTCTTAGCTTCAATTATCTTAGGTACTTTTAACTCAACTAGTTCGTGATGTATATATACATCAAATTCAGTCTCATCAAACATTTGTTAGAATTTTTCCCACACATCAGATGTTAATAGCTTCGTAGAACTATATATATATTCATAAAATATGTGACGGTAAGGTAACAAGTATTGAAGAAAAAATAAGCAGTAACAATTTAAAGATGTAAGATCTGATGCTAGCTTGCCTTTTTCTATTCATCCTTCAACAATGCAAATCTCACTGAATTATTTGCGTTTCTTGAGAACTTTTTTCAGCCATTAAAACCTTTAATTTTTGAATTTTTTGCTTATGTTTTTCAATTATTTTTAATAGATTTTTGACTAATAAGCATTTGTTGGATTAGAAACGGGAATTTATGAATTTTAAAAAGAACCTCATCATTAA
Source organism: Funneliformis geosporum (assembly GCA_946474995.1). Classification (NCBI taxonomy): domain Eukaryota; kingdom Fungi; phylum Glomeromycota; class Glomeromycetes; order Glomerales; family Glomeraceae; genus Funneliformis; species Funneliformis geosporum. The sequence continues at coordinate 1,283 of CAMKVN010003382.1, forward strand.
CATCAATAACTGAAATCCTTATAGTTCGAAATTCATAAGTAACACATTCTGAATCAGAGCATTTTTTCTTATCAAGTGCAACTATCTTATGGCAGGTACCTGATAATATTAAATTATTGATAATTTGATTAGATGAAGTTATTTTATAAAAAATTATAATATAAAAATAAATACCAATTAAACCATGTTGTGGAAAGAAGGTTCTCTTTAATTCATTGTGATATGATTCTAAGGCATTTGTTGAAGTTACATGCAAAAGAAGAAGAAAATGCTGTCATGTATAAAGCCCCTATTGATGCATATTTCTTGTGTAATTCCTTGAAATATATTGTTTTATGGTCAGATTTAGGCATTCATTGATCGCTTGTTGAACCAAATCCTCACATCTGATCTTAATCCTTTTGTGTATGGCTTGAATCATTTTTTGTCATGTTTTCTTATTATAAATTCTTTTCATCCAGGTTCGCATGATATACATTATACAAAAAATAATATTGCATTCTTGTTTACTAACTTCAAGACCTGAAAAAGCCATTTTGATACCATTGGATTCTATATTACTTTGGTTAAAGAGAAAATATCTTGGACTCCAGTGATTTGCAAATCGTTTAATTATTTTCAAACCTTTCGCAATAGTATGACTATCTTCATTGCTTACAAAGAAATGAGTCCCAATGTCTCAACATCCATGATTATTGCGAATATATAAAGTAAATAACCAGCAATCGTATTTATTGGTCTTGTGTGTGGAATCTATGAGAATCAACCAGCTATGTTGCTCAAGATTTTGAGTTGATTTAATTTTACAAAAACAAAAGCATAGGTTGACAAGTGAGAAATTCGTAATACTCAACTAAATATTCTTATTCTCTTAAGAAGGAAATAGCCTCTCAGATATCTATACTTTGTTCAGAATTACTGATAAGGTGTACATCAAGAGATCCACACACTTTATATTTTATGTTTATAACTTTCTTTGATTTTAACTCCTTTACACTTTCTCTTAAATCCAATTCTACAGTTACATATTCTTTTACTGCATTAATGATTTCTGGTGGTTGGTAATTTTTTAGGACCTCTTACATAATTAAATCTCAGATAGCTTGAGAACACTTAATCTTTTCACTTTCCTCTAGAGAGTGCGAATGATTAGGTGAGTCTTTAAATCATTCAATTCGTACTTTCTATTCAGAAATGTAATGTTGAACTTTGATTTTTGCAGAATATAAATCAGTTGGCTGAATTTTCATTATGCGGCGTTTCTTATATGAAATGCCTTCCTTCTGAGTACTTGATTTATTATACTTGTTAAATCGACAAATAAAGGCCTTCCATAAATCACTATTAATGTTATTTTTAGAGCTATATCCAATCCATACATTTGAAATAAGAGGTCACCACTCCTTATCAAATTCCTTTATTAAAAGTTCAAGTAGTTGTTCAATATTAAAAAGGCAGATTCATTTTTGGTTTGGAGTTAAGACTATAGAGATAGGTATGTTTATAATATTAGAAGCAAATAGTGTAGTCATTGATTACTTGTGATAGATATTAAAGTAGTATTAAAAAATTTTTGAGAAAAAAAAACTCAAAAAAAAAATTCAGAAAAAGGGAAAAAGAAGAAAAAACTCTAAGAAACACACCACTGATAAAGAAAACTTCAAAGAAATCGAAGAAAGAATTTTTGGAGGAAAAAAAAAGTTTCTGAAAAAAAAAACTTCAGAGAAAAAACTCCAAGAAATTTCAAAGGAATTGGAGAAAGAATTTTTAGAGGAAAAAAAACTCCTGAAGAAAAAATCTTCAAAGAAAAAAAAACTCCAAGGCATACAAGAAGCAAATTAATGCCACTGATAAAAAGAACTTCAAAGAAGAATTACTTTCAAACTTTTCTATTCAAAAAAAATCATAAAGAATAAGAAAATGCTGGGAGAACAAAAACACAACCAACAAGAAAACCTCGAACCTCTAAAGAAAAATCCTTCAAATTTTAACTCTTTGCAAATTGGAAAAGAAATAAATAAAACTTTAAAACAAAAACTTCTCTCCTCAAATTCTAGCAGCAAAAAAATAGAGACCAGCTATATAGAACCCTTCGTTACTGTTAAAAAAAAATCGTTGTAGCTTAGAAAGCAAAGAGTTTATTATGCAGCTGTTTTTTTGTTATTATTAGTCCGGAGCGTAAGCGAAGGACTATACTATTCTAGGTCCGGTCTACATTTATCCGCCCGCTTGTCCGTTGAGTCGACGTTGATTGTTTATTTCTGTAGATCTGTTTGATAATTATTTCCCCTAATTTTCTCACGTGTTACCATTCCTAAAATAAACTGAACTCAATTTTAAATAAATAAATAAAAAAAGAATTTTTTTATTTGTTTATTTTTGTTGGTTTCTTTCTATTGTTCATTCATGTGGTGTCAAGGTAAGCAGACGTGCTTCTTCGTCCTTCCTTTCTTGTAACCTTTTGCTGTTTTTGATACGTTCAAGCCTGTCAAAAGTAAAATGCCTAAAGTAGATGTCATTGAGTGAGCGAACTCATGACATAGTAACAAACGAAAGTCCCGCTGCAAACTCTTTGTCTCCTATGTATATTTTTGCCTTAGGTATTATGAGTCCCTGGCTTTTGTGTATCGTAATGGCCCATGCGAGGCAGAGAGAAAGCTGCACCCTTGAACACGTTATCTCATTCTTGCTTTCCCAATTTCGTTTTATGGGCACAATTGGAACGATGTTAACCCCTTCTGAAGTTGTGATGACGTCCCTTTTGTATGCGTCAAATTTTATGAAAACTGTCGTGGGAAGTGAAGGTGGGGCTTTTTTCTCGAATAAAATATCTTGTATTGTTCCCATTGCTCCGTTTACTAGCCCTGCTTCGGTCCATAGATTTGCCATTAACATAACTCTTGAACCTTTTGCCAATAGCAATTCAGCCTCTAGTCCCTTGACAACATCCGAGTTGGCTCTTTTTGCGTCGCGTCCACCGGTATGTTTTGCAAAAATCTTTGCAACTGGTCAGTTCAGAGATCTGAGTTTTTCTGTGTTGACTATGTCTACATCATTTCACGTGGTTAGTATCGAAACGGCGTCTGAAAATTGATCACGTTCTGCTTGTGTCATATTTCTTTCAAATCGTGTGCTCATTCTTTGCCAATCATTTAGGTTGCTGTCTCCTTCGTGCAACCTTAAAAGTATGTCTTGGAATGCCTGTTGCTCTTCACTTTCTCCTGAATGCCGCTATATGATCTCAAGTTTGTAGGCCTCTTTGAATTCTTTGTATGCTACTATCCCATCGTTTGATCTTGTGTCATGGGATACATTGTAGGCGTACATGGGAAAGTCAAGAACGGGTGGGAGTTGTCCGAAATCGCCGAATAGTAATATTGATCTTCCGCCAAATGCTTCGTTCTTATTTTCGGGAAATGCTTGTCTTAGTCTCGTGTCGATAAAAGCGAGCATTCTGCGTTCTACCATGCTTTTCTCGTCGATAATAAGGTAAATTACGTTTCGTAGTCATTCTTGTAATTGCTTTAGCCAGTTGCCTTCTAACTTGAAACTTGCATTGTTGAAAATTGGTACAGATAATGTTGAATGAATTGTCACTTCGTTTATGTTGATTGCTGCGACCCCTGTAGGTGCGATCACCTGTACCGGCGTGTTTGATCCATTTCCTGTCATTATGTTAAGACGCTTTCGTATTGCCTTGATGAGATACGATTTTCCTGTACCTGCAGTGCCCATAATCATTATTCTTAACGCTTCTACCCGGTTTCCCAAAAGTAGGTTTTGATAATGTTCTTCTATTCGTTTGAATACTGATCTTTGGTTTACGTTTAATTTTTGTATTTCAACATCATCGTCATCCTTTCGTCGACCTCTGTCTCTGCTGTTTGTTGAAACTTGTCGTAGAAATTCACTAGCATTTGCTATATCATTATCGGAATAATTTGAACACGCGTCATTTATCCAATCGTGATTCCGATCCATGTCTCTGGTTCCTAAATCATATGAGCTGATTATTCTTGCATTAGGTCCCATCTCCGCAAGATGCATCCAGTCGTACCAGAATTCCTCTGGCTCATCATCTTCCATTATTTCATCAGAACTTTCATCATCGCTAATATCTTCTTCGTTATCTATAGGTTGTCCAAGCAAATCCTCTGGGTCTCTATTTATCATATCAAGATGTTGACTATAAACCGTTGACCATGTGGTATCATTGTTGCTTTTTAGTTGATGGATGTTTCGATGCTGGACGTGGAGTAGAACTTTTACCCTGCAGAACTCCTCCCACTGTTCTCCCTTGTGTAGAGGTGATGGTCGTGGCCATATGCGTACTATGTTTTCTTTTGTGCATTTTTTCCATTTTCCATTGACTATTTTGTGTGTTAAATAAAGCTTAAAAAGTGAAAAATCTTCAAACTCCTCGGATCGGTTCCAATATCCTTTTAGAGGTGATTGTGTTATGCATCCTACACTATTGATGTAACTCAATACATCGTTATCTTTGCTATTACCAGTTCCGCAGATCCACCTAGATGTCTCCTCACTAAGGTTTAAAGTAACAAATGTTTGACTCGAGTGGTATAAGAGAATACTAAGGAAAAGGTGGCAGGTTTCTTGTGCTGAAATGTCTCTTTCTGCAATACTGGTAAGTAAAAGGTTCTGTATCAATGTTAGTGAAGAATCATTAGAATCACTGTTATTGAGTATTTGTTTAAATATTTCAGAGAATGCTGCTGATCGGGGTTCGGCTTTGCTAGCATATTTCAATATGTACTGTAAAGCCGCGTGAATGCTCAGTACTGGCTTAAGGTTAACGTTAGCTCTTCATCCTTATAATTGGAGTCTGTTGTGCGAATTAATATATGGGTCATTTCGCTTTGAGATTAATTCTGGCTGACCGTGTTTGTCATGTATGGTCGCTACATTCCTTGGGAAACCCAAATCGACATATTTGTTGTCCTTTATTGATGCAAATACAATATGAAGGACTACATCTTGTATGTCACTACAATTTATTGATCAGTTCAATCTAGTCTTGTTGACTGTCATCAGTTTCTTCTGGATTTTTCTGACACAGGTGACACTTAGGTCTTGCTGCGTTTATTCTCGGATTGATCGTGATAACTATTGAATCTATGTATCTTATTACATTATTCATGGCATTTTCATCTTCTTTCAATATGTTTCAGTTGATGATAGGCGCGTTCCTTTTCTTTGCTATTCCGTATACGTGTACACTTCCACAATGCTGCCATTCATAACGATACCAATAGTCTTCTATGTCCCATTACGGTATCAACACATCTTCTAAAAAAGCTTTGAATCTTCTGTCAAAGAATCAAGCTGCTATATGTGGATTGTCTATAATATTCTGTTGTCTCTTTTTGGATAATTCTGCTTCATCTCCATCATTTCCACAATCTGACATTAGTTTATATAACTCTGGCCAGTGAAAATCTGCCGCGCTAAAGGTAAAAAATATCATACCTTGATGTCTGATTTGTTTTACCATGTCTGATAATTCATTCCTTCGTGCCATCCATAATTGACGTGATTCTCGTATTTCTTCTCCATATCTCATTATTCTATCCACAAGTTGCCTGTCACCATTTTCTATCATTTCTTGGATATCTGCAACTTCCAATTGACTATCTCTTAAATTCTGTCACACGTAGATTTTTCCTTCTTGTAGTACCCTCCATCTCATCATTGAATTTAGAGCGAAATACCTTCATCGTCTATGACGCGCAAATCTTTCGTCTTTATATCAAAGCATGTGCTTGAAGTATTTGGCTGGTTTTATATCTCTGGGTCTTTCAGATCACAGATCACCTTTTCCATGTGGATAGAGTGTTGGGAATGCTTTGGTAATGTATCCGAGCGTTTGAAATTCGTTAATAGAAATGCCTTCGATTTCTGGCCACATTATAGGTGCATTGTTACTTTGTACACATTTAAGAGTATCACTAATTGCATTGCTTTCTCGAGGTGTTGGAGTGATTGAAGGCACGAATGTGCGTGATATTGTCTCATTTCGACTTTCGCCATCAAATGGATTTTCATCAATTATCAGATTTTCATCACTTATTTGGTCTGTTAGGATTTGAGGAAGCAGGTTAATTATTGATCCATTTTCAGGTAAGCTTTGAAGAATTTCATGGTCTATGGTTATGTCTTTATAGTACTTGTTATTGGATTTTAACCATACTAATGCTTTGGTAACTTTATCCCATCGTACAGTAAAATCTCTGAATTCTGTTGGACTGTTTGCTGACTGCCTCTGTACTACAAGTACGTTTAATGATGATGGATTTCTTGGAAGTTGTGTTGTGAATTTTGTTATGTCTTGGGGAAAGTTTATGACGTTTCCTCTATAATCAGTTTGGCCTCCTCTGAGCTGATAAACAGACATTACAGTGAATACTTGGGCTATCAGCATCTTTTCGATTTCCGTTAGTCCTTTGATTTCTTCAGGTAATTCTCCTGGATCCATATGGTTATCTTTTAAAAACCTCTTTGGTAATTTCTTTTCGCTATAGCAACGTTGACACATTTCCTTTATAATCTTCATTGCTAGGATTCGCTCGTTGCATATGAGACAAACGTTATACTGAATATTATACATCTTGTCTCAAAAGTTTTGCATGATAAGGTGTTCTTGCTCGCTGATGTTGGTAACTGGAATTAGTTAGTCATTTATTGTATTATCATTTTCTCTTTAGTTGATTTGATTTCTCTCTATTGTTTCTTTAATATTTATTGTTTTTATTTGGTTTTGCCTTATTGTTTCATCAATACTTTCAGTCCTTTGCCTTCGAAGTTCGCGTCTTAGCTCATTATCACAGTTAAGGCGCTTCTCACGTTCCTCACTGCTCTTATTTGATCTTTTTTGTCTTTGATGTTCACGGATGCTTGTGAGTCGCTCATTACATTGCTTTCCTGTTTCTTCTGCTCTTTTTTACCGTTTTTATTCACGATCATGTATAAGACGCGCTTCCCGTTATTCTGATGTTTCTTTATCTTTACTATTATGCTTTTGTAGTGTTTCAGGATTAATAGTTTGATTATTTATTTCGATTTTATGGTTGCAGGTTTTGGTTTATTAATATATTACAGAGATTTTATTATTATATTACAGTTTATTGCATTTTAAGGAGTCAATTTTTTTATTGTATTAGAAACTTAATTTTATTATTGTATTACAAATTACGTAGATTACAGTTTTATTAAATTTATTGTATTGTGTGTTATGTAGATTACATAAAATTATAATAATCTTATGATTTATAGCTCTGGACTTGACAATAGTTCACCGTTCCCTAGTTTTAGATTTGGCTAAACGTTTAAACCTTTAGTTTTGCTAAATTTTTACTAGGTGTTTGATATAGTTTTGCCATCTTTATAAGCTTTGATATAGTTTTACCTCTTTCTGAATTTCACAGATTTTTTAATAAGATTTTAATATAATTTAACCAAGTTTTATCTTTACCATTTAGACGTCTGTCTAAACTTTTAATTTTACTTAGCAATTTTAGATGGAACACTTGTTACAGGCATTGATAAAAATTTCTTGCTATTTTAGCAAGGTTTGGATACTGATTTTCATTTGCTTTTCACCATTCAAGTGGATCTATTTTTTCACTTAAAGTAGAAGAAGAAATATATCCTTTTGTTTCATTTATATATTCTGTATTGCTATTTCTAAATAAATGTGAAAGAATAGATTTTTCATTATCTTCATTTGATATATTAATTGTTTTATTATTTAAAGCATAATGTATATTATAATGATTTAAAAAACTATAAAAAAATTAATGTTAATATAAATATTATTTATATAATTAAAATAATAATAAATAATAAAATATATATTAACCTTTGCTAAATATTATTAATAAGTAATTTATCACAATTATTATTTTTATAATATTGTAGTTTTAATCTTGGATCTAAAATTGTTGCAAATAAATATGTATCATTTGTTTTATTGTAATATGTTAATAATTTATCTTTACATTTGTTAGTAGCTATAATAATTGAATCTATTGTATTTATATTATCAATAGTATCTTCTATATGATCAATAAGACAATTATATAATGGTATAACTGTAGAAATAGTAGAATAAGTAAATCCAGACATTATAATTGTTACTTCTTTAAAAAATTCAAGAAATAATTGTATTTGTTTAAGATTATTCCATTGATCTTTGTAAGATTAATTTTTTAAGATCACGATCAAGAAATGCAACTGATTCAAGAGTCTAAAATAAATAATTATAATAAAATTTAATATAAAATTATTATAAAATATTATTAATAAATACTTACATCTTTTAAAATTAAAGCTTTTATTATCATATCATAAGTTACATTCCATCTAGTTGGTACATCTAAAATTGGTTTTAAATCACTAATTTCATTAAATATACATGCATTACTTAATTTTTCACGTTATTGAGAAGAACAATGAATTTTTGTAATAAGTTGTCTAAGCTATAAAATTAAAAATTTTAAAATTTTAATTTATTTAACTATATATATTATAAAAACTTTTTTTTATAAATAAAAAATTAACCTGAATTAATTCTTTATTTAAACAATTTAATGCTTCTTATACACTTAAATTAATTATATATGCAAAACATCTAAAATATTCATATTCTTTTTTTAAAAAAAATTCTTTTTGATTTGCACAATTTTCTAATAAATGAATAAATCTATCATTATTTTTAGCGTTATCTAATGTAATACTCATTAATTATAATAAATTAAATATTAAATATTAGTTTAGATATATAATTAATTAAATCAAATCAAATTAATAAAATAAAAATTTACTTTATTTCCAATTGATAAATTTTAAAACAAATGTATCTTTTATATTCTCTCCCAAATATGAATCATTAATTTGTATAAAATCAATTAAAGTATTTTGTAATTTCAATTAATATCAATAAAATGAGCAGTTATAGATAAAAATAATTTTGTTGAAGAAGATATCCAAGTATTAATAGTAAAAGAAATTTTTCCAGAAAGCTCTTGCAGAATGACTTGTATACTTTTTGAATTTATTTCATAAACATCTATAATATTTCTTTTTATAGTATCAGCAGAAATGATCTTAGTATTAGGATAAAGTGAATTTATTAATTTAATAAAAGAATTTTCTTCTACAATAGTAAATGGATGTTAATGAATAACAATCCATTTTATAAGTTTTTTTTCATTTCATTGTTACTATATGTGTAGTATTCTATTAAAATTGAGGTGCAGATCATATGGGAGCTTTGCAATAAAAAGGGAGGAAACTCTAAAAAAATTTTTTTTTGAGTTAATGTTAAATCTGGACTTATTTTAC
>CAMKVN010003383.1:0-10640 GCA_946474995.1 Funneliformis geosporum
GTAAAATAAGTCCAGATTTAACATTAACTCAAAAAAAAATTTTTTTAGAGTTTCCTTCCTTTTTATTGCAAAGCTCCCATATAATGATATAAAATCTATTTATAATAATATATAATATCACATGATTTATAATGTTGTGTAAATTTCACAAAATAAAATTTTTTTTTAATATAAAAAATACCATAAAATCATTTTTTCATAATAAATGTATATTTATAGTATTGTACATTTTTATGTTCAAAGCATTTTGAGAATGTCTAACACTATGTTCAAAACTGACTAATACTATGTCCAAATGTTCAATACTATATCCAAAATATTGTCTAAGAATGTCCTGTAACAACACTGTATATTTGGTATGAAAGGTTTATAAAAATTAATATCGCTAAATAAAGAAAAAATAATAACATTTATATTTTATATGTTATGTGATTATGATCGTGATTACGATTACAAATATGAACATATGTATTGTTTGTATGCGATTACATATTTGAATCATTTTTAAAATTAAAACAAAAAGAATGTATATGCAAAACAAATGAAAAAACTATATAGAGATTTACTAGAAAAATTGGGCTCTGAGAATTTTTATTAAAATTTTAATTTTTATTGCACTTTAATTTTTAATAATGTTAGATTAAAATGCAATATACATTAAAATTTTAATAAAAAATGCTCAGGGTTCTATTTTTCTAACAAACCTTCCATATAATAAAGAAGGGTTTATAAGGGTGATATTTGGAAGGCGTAATGGTAAAATATAAGTATTTTTTGCATGTATTTCATAAAATTCAAAGACACTTTTGTCTCTAATAAAAGTTACTCACTTTTTATTCAATTGATATGTTTAAATATTCATTAGAAAGAGAATAAAATAGTGGATCGTATAGTATATTAATATTTTACAATTAATAATTTATTTATTAAATAATATTGCTTTAAAAATTGCCATTTTTCTTAAGATATTTATTATTAAAATCTGATTGGCTTATTATTTATACCAATATTGATCAACATAATATATAAATATTATTATATAAAATTTTCATAATATACTGATAACTTGATATACTGATATTTTTTTTTCAAAATATCTGTATCGCTATATAGAGGTTTGACTGTAATCAATAAAAGACTCTCACTATTTTATCCACTTTTATGATTTAATTTTTGAATAATCACTAAAAATTTGATTTAAAAATTCAAATATGATTTAATTATATCTAAAAAGTTTAAAAGTAATATTACAAGAAGAAAAGGTTACTTAAATTTTCTTACTTTAGAAATAATAATACTTTACCTATTATTTCAAATATAAATAATAATATAAATCATTTGAATTTATTTTCTAACTCTTTTATTTATAGTAGATCTTAGCTTCATTTTAATACAGTGAAAATTAGTTGTCTTAAATACAAATCTCTTTTGTTATATACTGACTTTTCTTCTTTAGTTTAGAAATATAAAGAGATAATTGATCAGTTTAATTAAAATTAATATTCCCTTCAAAAAAGACTAAGTAGCTTTTATTTTATTTTTTTCTTCTTTTGTATTTAAATTTTAATAAATAAATGCTTTATTACATCTTAAAAAAAAAAATAAAAAAAATAAGCTAATATATTAAAAAAATTTTAATCATTAAAAGTTTATAAGTTATAGATTAATATTTATCAAAAATTTTAATTTTAAAAAAAATTTTCAAAGCCTAATTTTTCTAAAAAACATCTTATATAATTTTTATAATTAGTGATATAAGGGATACAAAGATATTCTGTTATCTGCTCATTCAAAAAATTGAGTTAATATATAATTAGCCTTTTTCATTACACATATACTTTGAATTTTTGAAATTGTTTCCTAGTGTACAATATATTAAAACAAATTTTATTATATTAGATATTTTTCTTATTTAAATGAAAAAAGCTTTATTCAAATTTGAGTCTAAGTTCGCCAACTAGGTCAAATTACAATGATATCAAAAAGGTATTAAACATCTAATATTTGAACTATAGATTTGTCTATTATAAAACTATTTCTTGAATTTGGAATATGATTTTAGAGAATTATTTGATTTTGAAAAGAGATATTTTTTGCTAAAAATCAAGCTGATCAAAGATTTTTAAATTTTTATTTACTATTTATCTTATTTATTAAAATATAAAACTACATATTTTAACATAAATATGTGATGATAAATAATATATTATCAAAGTTAGTTCAAATATTAATATTTTGGATCAGATGTTAAATATTATAAGATAAAATAATAGATTAGATAAAATTTATCTATTAAGAAAGGTTATTAAAAAGGAATTATAATAAGTTTATTTATTATTTATATATCAAACTAACTTTTCAAATTAGGGTAAACTAATAATTTGTAAATATAATAGTATTTACTAAATAAAATTTAACTATTCTTTGACAAATACTGTAAAACTATAAAATATTTTCAAATTATTTTATTTAAAAATTATAATAGTAATTATAGTATAAATTATATTAAAATAATGTTTATTAATATTGATATGTAAAAAAAAACCTATTAAAAATATTGTGATTATTATGTAATTCCAAATATATAGTAACATAGAAATTAAAACATGCATATATAAGAATTTAATTTGAAATAATATGAAGTATTTTGAAGATATTTTTTTTATATGAGAATTAATTAACGAGATTATTATATTATTATTATTTTGATTCTCATACAAATAACAATTAATATTATTATATTTTGTGTAAGTAATAAAATAATATTTTTTTATTTTAAAATGCTAAAGAGTATTAAAATCATTATATAGGGTGACATATTTATGTTATAATATAAAAAATTGGAGTTAGATTCCTAAAAATTTTATAATAATTATATAGAATATATTTATTAATCAATCAATATTAAATTAATTATTATTACAATTTTTTTATCTAAAATCTATTATAAATATCATAAATATCTTTGGTTTCTTTAATTGCTTAAGTTAATTCTTTAATTAATTAAAAAATTTTTTATTTAGTAAATCCAAATAATTAAATGATATAACAAAATTTTTTATTATTTATTTATAATTTTCTAAATTTAATTTATCTAATTTATTATCCTAACTATTAAATTTATATTTATTTTCTTTGAAATAAATATTAAAAAAAATTAATTAATATTATTTTTTTTGCAAAATTAAATTAAATTAAATTTAAGTTGCTAATCTTTATTATTGAATTTTTTTTATTTTTAAGAGCATTTATAAATGTAATATTAGCTTTAAATATTTTAATTTTTTCGTTTAGCTTATATATGTTATGCGTCAAGTGTTGATTTGCCTCAGATATCATCTGATCTAAATTATTAGCCCATTTTTATAATGTCTGAGCAGCATTACTGATGATCATCTTATTATTACTATATTTAGTATTCTATCAGCATTTGACACTTGAGACACAACATATATATAAACTATTTCTTAAATTACTATTTTTAGTCTAATTCTAATAAATAAAATATAAGTAATCACATATGAACAAAGTCAGTTGAAAAAGGTGATAAAATATCAATACTGTAGAAGTTTGCTAAATTCTTACTTGCTAAGTCAAGAATTTAAATTCCTGTACTGTATCTATTAAGAAATTAATTTTAAATGTTATAATAGTTGTAAATATTATAAAAGATTTTTTTTTAAGTAATTATAAAATTTATCTAATATTTAAGATATTGACTTGAGAATTATTTAAATTTATATGTATACTTTTCAATTAGTTATTTTCCTATTTAATTTGGATTACAGGATTATAATTGCTATGCATTGCATAATTACTTAGTGTAACACTTAGTGAATAACTTGCATTTTGCATTTTATGCTACTGTATAAAATTTCATAGTTTAATAAAGGTCATGAAATTAATAAAAATTCAATAAGTAAAAAACATGGGAGGTAGTAACAGTTATACATATTTATTTATTTATAAATAATTAAAATAATATCATTTATAATATTAATTTCAATTAATATTTTTTAATAATTATCAAAATAACAATTTATTATGACCATTATAACATAAAAATAATATTATTATAATCATAAAAAATTTTTATTTTATTATATGGAAAATCCATCCGTAACACCTGTTACGTAACACCTTTTAAAAAATTGATAAAAAAAGTTTATAATACATCAAAATATAATATCAAAAAATAATAAAATAGACATATATAATTAGTCAGGTTTTAAATTTCGGCTTTAAAATTTACTTTCGAGAGAATTATACGATGTTGCATCAATAAATAATCCAAGTTTGATATTTACCAAAGAAAATAAATCACCTCCCATTCGCTTATTTCGGAACTGATACAGAAAAAATGGAACATCACAGAACCAATGGCTGACAAGATGATTTTTACAGAAGTCCATTTTCCTTTGACTTGCAAAGGGAGCTTGTTCTGATTTTAAATAAAATTGTTTTTTATTGATGTACACGTCATATGAAATTAACAAATCATAGAAAAGAATCATACAGTAAATCGGGGCAGTTCATCGTCTAATCGAGCATATCATTGTAGGATCGATTCTAGCAAGGATTATGGTGTAATGGATCCCTCAGTCCAAAAGTGGTATGTGGTCCCTGGATGAAAAAAAAAAAGTAAATCGGGGCAGTTACACTTAGGAATATCCATATAGAATAACAACTAAGGTTAGACTTTTATTAACATGTGCTCTTTTTTTAAAAAAAAAAATAGTCACCAATAAATGCGAAACCTGTGGCAATTTTAAATTCACCATGCGTTATTGCGCAATGTTATTTCCCAAAAAAAAAAAACACAATAAGCCTAAAATTAGAATATTACACTTTGAAAGAACTTTGGGGCAGAAATAAATGTTTCATTGCATTTTATTTAGAGCAATTGCACAATGTGAAGGCATATGTTTAACTCTTATCATATCTATTTAAGGATTTGCTTCCCCATTTTTTCTTTTAAAAAAAAACGTGTTATCATTAAAAAACCCCCATAAACAAATCTTTTTTTCAAAATGACAATCAAAAACGCTGATTGTTCAGCATCACATGTCCGATGGTAAATTGGTAAATATGATCTACTTAAATTCGTCCTTTTTCAAAAGTAGAGTTACCTTTAATTATTAATTTTTTTATTGTATTAATAAATGCGCCTCGACATTTTCTTTATCTATGAACCTTCTTCGTGTCTTCAGATAGGATTTTTTCAACGGATTAAATTATTGAGATGGATTATAGTAATAAGTAACCTGATAAATTTCATTAAAAAATGAATATACAGTAACACGAGAATTTTTAATGCTTTAGGTCAATTGCAGATTCCCGCATATAAATATAGACGCTTTGTTTATCTTATTGTATTTATTTATGTTAGGTTACTTTTTTTTTCTTCTGTGGCACATAAACGAGTGAAAAATCTCGATGGAGCTTTATTCAATCGTTACCGCAGCAAATAACCCTTATTAAAAATCTTTCGACACGAATAAAATTCCTTTTTGGTTATTTATTTAATTGATATGTCTGGAAACTAAAACAAGCAGAAATTACGAAACAACATTATTATCCTCTTTAAATTTATGAATCAAAAAGATTCTTACAAACGACTGTATTACACTTGAGAAAATTCTGCCGAAACTTGTTTTTAATATTTATGGGTTGTAGCAACGCCTTTGTCCCACAAAAATAAAAAGGTATAATATTACTATATATAACCACAAAAACCAAAATAAAATGTAACCAAATTCAGGGGGCGTTTTAACATTTCCCTTATGGTATATATATAATTGGAGTTTCTCAACTTTTTTTCGCATTTTCAACATAATCTTCTCAAAAGTAAAATTGATACAATTCCATCTTTCACTTCGATATCAGAAAGTTATTATCATATTTATAAAAGAACGTCTATTACAAACTTTTTTTAAAAACATTTATTACATAAAGGAAAAAAGAAAACCCCTCCTAAAGCACAAAAAAATATGCCATTTATTTTTAACTATAAATATATAAAAAAAATGAGCAATCTTATAAACTTCATTTGTTTTAAAAACATACTACATTTAAATATCCTTTTGCTCAACAGTAATTACCTATGGTTGATTACCATCATCATTTTTTCTACAACGACTGTTGTGATATCTTTGAGAAATAGTTGAAATAGTCGTTGTTAGGCTCACTTTAAGGATTGTTGTTTAAAACCCTTTAAAGTAGCCACTTTATTGGTGTGCCATCATTTGGTCGGACGATCTTGTTTCCGTTAGACGTCCACCAAATTTTATTATCAACATTTCAAATTTATTTTAAATTTTAGTCAATCGACATTTATGTAGGATTGCAATTCCTATACTTTGGGTGGGTGTCCACTTATAATTTTCTTGACATTTATTTGTCGTATTTTAATCAAGAGAATAAAGCAAAGTAAAAGAATTTAGAAGTATTCTCTATTAAATATTTGTAAAATAGTTTATTTACTTGACGAATCATTATAATATTAGTTATTTGATACCTTGAATCAAATAATATTGATACATTGATATGTTCAAATATGGAAAAGTATTTAAGAGAAACAAATTTTGTAGAAAATAAATAGTCTTTTATTTAATTTTAATTTTAAAATGTGAAGCAAAATTGTTTGAAAATAAATAGTCTTTTATTTAATTTTAATTTTAAAATGCAAAAATGTTTGAAAATAAAGTCTTTTATTTAATTTTAATTTTAAAATGTGAAGCAAAAATGTTTGAAAATAAAATCATTTATTTAATTTTAATAAATTTATTCTTTTAATATAACCAAAAATTAAATTTTATTTATAAAATAATGAAATTTTCTATTAAAAATTATTTTAATTAAATTATCCGAAGCGTAGACACTTATATCCGTATGTCACGCAAGTGACTTTTAACTGTTTTATAGGAAACTGTGATACACGTCATTCTCGTGAACCATGATTCGTGACCCGTTACGTTGTTGATTATCATTTGGGGCCTTTGCAATAGAAAGGGAGGAAACTGCTAGGAAAAATCAATTTTACTTTTATATGTCAAATATGATTTTTAGGCTGAAATATGGGTGGTGTGCTATTAAAATTGAGGTACGGATCATATGTTTACTATGTCTCGTACCTCAATTTTAATAGCATACCACCTATATGTTCAAATTTAGCATTAACTCATTTTTGATTTTTCTGGCAGTTTCCCTTTTCTATTGCAAAGGCCCCATTTGGTTTTGATCAAACGTTATTGAATCACATCAAATAATAAATATTCTACACATTTACGTAATAGGTTTTGAAGCAACTCTATTTCTTTTGTATAACTTACATAGCATTTTGATATTTACGATTTATACGAATGTCTTATTTAGTATTAAATATTTTTCTAATAATACTGTATATTTCGATAAGTTAAAAATAAAAGTTAAAAAAATTTAATGTTTTTTTGCTTTGGATAGAATAAAAATAAAATAAAGCATTAAATCGAAACTCACCTAAGAAAATTTGCGACCTTTCGTTGGTATCTAATTTTTTTTTTTTGATACTACAACTCACCAAGAATGGAAAATTTTTTTTTTTGCATTTGATATAGCAAAAAAAAGCTAAAATCTTATAATATTAAATCGAAACTCACCTAAACAAAGAGTAGGATTAAGCCTGCGTCTTCTATTCGAAGTAACTTCGATATCGGTTCGTATCTAAAAATTCAAATTTTTTTTTAAAGTAAAAATTAAAGTAAAATAACATTAATATTTTTTTTTAATGATAAGATTAAATGAAACTCACCTAAATGTAGAGCGGGATTAAGTCAGCATCTTAAGAGAATGCTTCTATTTGAAGCAACTTTCGAAAAGGGAAAAGGGATTTAATATATATATATATATTTTTAGGTACTATGCCCCAAAAAATAATTACTTCCGCTTTATAAAAATATATATATGAGTGGGCGAAACAAAATCAAATGCAAAAGGTCTAGTGAAATTTCCTCAAGTTGCGAGTGAAAATATAAAGGCTCCTAGAATTTATTTATTTATAGAGAAAATTTTCAGGCGAAACCATTTTCTCAAATCCGAAACTTTTCGCCCAATGAACTTCAGTTTCGCTCCATACAGTGGCGCTCAAAAGTATTGCATCACCCGAATACTAATTTTAAAATAGCATTATCTTGTGATTAAGAAGGCGCAGCGTTACCAAAATTATTTATTAAACTCGTCTATTCAATGGTATAAAAATCAATGCGTAATAATGTGATAAAAAAATTTTAAATACTTGATTTTGATCATTTACAAAATCCTTTTCTTTTGATAGATTTTTTATTAAATTTTTATGTAAATAAAAAAAAAAAAAATTAACCCAATTGCATTAATACTTTGGTAAATAATTATCTACCATTTCGTATAACCACCATTAGCTTTAATTATATCATTTATACGAGTTGGCATAGTATCAACCAACTTTTTGCATACATTGGACCCCAATTCAACCCAAATTTTTTGAATTGCATCCTACAACTGATCCTGACAGTCCATTTCATCCAAAGGTGTTCGATTGGGTTTAAGTCAAGGGACTGCACTGGCCAATCAAGAACTTTAACCCTATTGTCCTCAAACCATTGCTTAGTAAGATTTGCAGTATGTTTAGGATCATTATCTTGTTAAAAGATAACATTATCTTTATCCATTCCATGGCACTCGAGGTTCCACTCATGGTTCCTAAAAGGTCTTCCTTTAAAATTTTGACAATATAAATTACCATTCATATGTTCATAAATTCAGTATATGTTACCAACCCCACCAGATGTAAAACATTCCCACATAATAATATTACCCTATCTAAATTTGACTGTTGGTTTAACATGATGATTGTGTAATAGTTCATTTGGTTTTTTTCAACAATATTCTTTACCATCTACTCATAAATCATGAATTTTGACTCATCTGATCAGATAACTTTATTCCAATCCTCTACTATTAATGATTTGTATTTTTTAGCAAATTACATACATGCAATTCTATGCTTTTTTTGAAAGTATAGCTTTTTACGCTTAATTTTTGTACTTATTCCACTCATTCCATTTCTATGTAAGGTTCTCTTGATTATTCATTCACTAACTTTAATTTATTCTTCTATTATAACATTATCAAGGTATTTTTTAATAGTAGAAAAAATTTATGAGTCACATACTGTGAATTGGAAGTTCATATATTTGTCAATTCTGAAATTTAGTTATAAAAGAATATTAGTGTTAACTATAGTTATACATAATTAAAGTCTTTCCTAATTTATAGTAAATCTTGCTGCTATTCAATTGATTACAGATTTCAGTCTGCCTAATCAATAGTTGAGTAACAATATAAAGAAGGAAAAAAATAATATAAATTAAAATAAAATCATAAAAAAATAAAATGAATTATTTTAATAAAAATTTTGGATATATAATTTTTAAAAGCATCTATTTTTAGTAAAAATCAAAATAAAATTAGGATATTAAAATTAATTTCTAATTCTTTACCATTTAAAAAATATAATTATATAATATGTTAAATCAAATATACTTAAATTATCTTAAATATTATTAATATATTATTATTTTATTTTAAATGAATAAATTGAGAAAAAATAAATTGTATTTTTATTTTTTTAGAATTAATCCTATCAAATTCAATTATAAATAATATTACTTTTAGTTTATTAAATATTTTATTTTTTATAATTATTAAAATGAAATTTAAGTAATTTAGTTAAGTATTTTTTTGCATGTAACTTTTATTAATCTTTTTTTATTAATAAAAATAAGTGCTTTTATGATATAAAATAAATAAAAATAAGAAAATAACTTTGATTGAATATATATATATAGTTTAATATTAAAAATCAATAAATTATTAAATAATTTACTATGATAAATCTCATAATTGATTTATTATAATAAATTCCAATTTTTATTATAATTTATATTTAATTTTTACATTTTAAAATCCTTATCTTCAGAATTAATTTTTCTTTCTTGCTTAATTAATAAACAAAAATTTTTAATAAAAATCTTATCCATTATTTTAATAGTATCTATATAAGAAGCAGTAGAAAAGGGGGAAATCTAAAATTTTTGTTAATTTTTATTATTAAACCAAATTTGTGCACATGATTGAGATTAGCCAAATAGTCTAATAATATAAATTTTGATCAAAATTTAGATTTTCTCCTTTTCTACTGACCGCCTTCCATATGTTTGATACTGAATATGAATATGAAATTTCAGATTGGCCTTTTCAATTGAGATTATTCCTAATTCTAATATATCAACATTAAATCTTGGTGATGTAAATCAAAGATTATACTAGAATTTTAAATTAGTATTACCCTTAAAATTAGATCTGCAAATTGATTTATAAACGATCTACAGTTAATCAAATTAGTGTTACTAAAATTGATCATCAAATTAATGTATAAATTAAGTAATGAAATAATTGACATAATTGATTGTCTAAAATAGTAATAAAATTGATTTAAAAGGACTGGCATCCTTGGCTCAGTAGTTAAACCGTGAGTCTCCTATTAAACTAAAAGTTTCATTACACAGCAATAGGCCATCAGTTCAGGTATCAGCCGATACATAAAACTAGATGATTTTCATAAG
>CAMKVN010003384.1:0-10638 GCA_946474995.1 Funneliformis geosporum
TTTTCAGCTGCTTTTTGATACCAATAAAAGGCTTTTTCTAAATTCTTTTCAGTTCCGTCACCATTTTTATATAAATTACCAAGATTAACTTGTGCAGTATTATTTTTATTTTCAGCTGCTTTTTCATACCAATAAAAGGCCTTTTCTAAATTCTTTTCAGTTCCTTCACCATAATTATATAAATAACCAAGATTAAATTGTGCAATATTATTTCCATTTTCAGCTGCTTTTTGATACCAATAAAAGGCTTTTTCTAAATTCTTTTCAGTTCCGTCACCATTTTTATATAAATTGCCAAGATACAATTGTGCATTACTATTTTTATTTTCAGCTGCTATTTGATAAAATTCAAATGCTTTTTCTTTATTAAATTCGATTCCAAATCCGTTATCATAGCAATATCCAAGCCAAAACTGAGCATCTTTATATCCTTGTTCAGCTGACTTTTTAAAATATTCAAAAGCTTTTAACTTATTTTTTTTAATACCATTTCCATCGATATAACAAACACCTAAATTACATTGTGCAATTCTATTTCCCCGTTTTGCAGCTTTTTGAAAATAATTAAATGCTTTTTCATAGTTTTGTATTATTCCAATTCCATTATAATTATTGATTCCAATTCGCCTTAATCCTTCAGAATATAATATATTATAAAACTTAGCATCCTTTCCTTTATTTTTATTAAGATTTAATTTTTTATTATAATATTTTTCAAGAATATGTTTTGCAATCACATGCCCATTATATGCGGCTTTTTCATACCAATAACAAGCTTGTACATTGTCTAATTTTGCTCCTAATCCATTATAAAAACAATTTCCAAGTTGATATTGAGCGTCAACAATTTCTTGTTTAGTTAAACATTCATAAAGTTTAAATGCTTTAATTTCATCCTTTTCTATTCCCTTTCCTAATCTATAACAATTTGCAAGATGAAGTTTTGCAATGACGTTTCCATTACTAGTTGCTTTATGATACCAATATACTGATTTCTTTTTATTTTGTTGAGTTCCAATACCAACTTCATAGCAATGTCCTAAATAAAATTGTCCAATAATGCTTCCATTTTCTACAGATTTCTGATACCAATTAAATGATAACTTTTTATTACATTCAATTCCATATCCATGATAATAACATTTAGCGAGATAAACTTGTGAAATCGAATAATTCTTTTCTGCTGCTTTTAAAAATAAATCAAATGATTTAAAACTATTATCATCTATATAATAAAGTAAACCGAGCAGCCAAATAAATTGCTGTTTATTTTGATTTTTTTCAAGCCAATTGATAAGATTGTTTCTAGTTTGGCTTAATTGCAGTATTTGATGTTCAATAAGATGTTTAATTTGATTGAAAGTAATTCCTTCATCATGTTTCTTAACCACATATTTAATTAACTTATTAATAGTTATATCATTCATAAATATCGACTCAAAGGAATCTTTTGATAAATCTATAACTTGAAAAATTGAATTTGAAGGATTGTTTTCAGATTCTAGCACATTTGATTGGAAAGATCCTTGACTATCTAAACTTATTCTGCTTTCAGATTTAACGATATTCATTGAATTAATCATTGAATCGATTACTAAATCCTTATTTATATCAAGAGAACCTTTGTTTGTCTCACTGCATTCATCTTTTATAAATATATCATTTTCTTCTTCATCATTGATAATTAAATCACATTGTTCAAGAGAAATGATTGCTTTAATGTTTGAAACTACATTTTGTATGATTGGACGCTCATCTGGCTCATACTTCCAACATTCTAATTAAATAAATAAATATTAGAATTCGTCTAATTCGTCTTAAATAAAAGAATATTATTATTTACCTTGATAAATAATACTATATTCAGTAGGAGTTCCATCAATAATTTCTTCTCTTTTTCCATTTATTATATCCAAAACTAATTTTATATCATAATTTCCACCTTCAATATAAAATGGTTCCTGTCCACTTGAAATCTGCCACATCAAGACTCCAATACTATAGACATCAGATTTTTTATTCAATTTGTAGTTTTGATTCTGTTCATTTAAACCTTTTGGATCAACATAAGGCACCATACCAAATATTTTTGATGCATTGCTCGATTCTTCAGCAATTTTCTTTGATAAACCAAAGTCTGCTAATTTAATAGTTTTCTGATGTACAAGTACATTTTTAGCATGCTATAATTTTATAAAAAAATGAATCTTTTAAGAATGTTAAAAAATAAAAAATAATCAATTTACAAAGTAAATTACTAACCAAATCACGATGAACAATGTCAAAATCATGAATGCATTCTACAGCACTCGCTAGTTGCAAAGCTAACTGATATTTTTCATCCCAATCAAGGTTCTTAAAATTCTTAGTTAAATAACAATAAAGCGTACCACCATCGGCATATTCCAAAACTAAAGAGTATTTTTTTATTTGATGATTTGTATCTCCTGAATAATATAAAAATAATTACAATAAAGAAAAATTATTCATTTAAAAAGAAAATTAAAATTAAATTTATTTTAATACTTACCAGTTTCTTCCTTTGTAATACCATAAAAACGTAAAATATTTGGATGTATATCAACTTTCTTATGTAATCTTATCTAAAAAAGTATTGAACATAAAATTAATTTTAAATTCGCTGATAAATAATTTAGAAAAATTATAAATTGGTACCTCATTTACAACTTGGTTTATTGTAGTTTTATCATTTTTAAAAATTTTTAAAGCGAAAAGGCGTTCTGTACTTTTCCAATTTGCACTCATGACGTTTCCAAACGAACCATTTCCTATTAATTGTATATTCTTGAATTCCGAATATTCATAATAATTGAAATATTCATCATCAATTTTTTCTTCTAACCAGTCAGCCAATTCTTTTATGTCTGACATTTTTTTTTTTTAATGTCAGGAGAGGATGGATGGTCTTTATATATTTGATTGACAAACTTATGTTCCACGGCATAATACACATTTTCAAATATAAGATATGTAACAAAAGGGACCAATCACGTATCAACTCTATATTTGAGATATTATAGCTTCTTAAATATCATTAGTTGAGTAAGTATATCGTTTTATTTAAAATATACTACATGAATATATAGCAAACCGCTAATATTGTGCAAAAATTAAAATTATTTTCGAGAGAGGTAAGTATTAATGTTTGTTGATTGAATATATATTTTTTTTTTAAAAAAAAAAAAGATTTCGAACTCCAAAGTAAATAACTTTATTGATTTGTACTTGCCAATTTTTTTTTTCGGTATATGAAATGTTAAAAAAATAATAAAAATTCATTTATATTACAATTGATTTTATTCTTGACTATTAATATTTTTTTTTTGTTGCATTAAAAATTATTCTTGATTATTATTATTTTTTTTTTTTTGTTGCATTAAAAGATTATCCAAGTCTCTAGACATTTATTCTCTAAAGCTTTTTTATACCAATAATAGCATCATTAATATTTTTTTCTGTTCCTTCACTATGCTTATACGAATTTACAAGACATTTTTGCGCATTGCTAACTCCTCCTTCAGCAGCTGTTTTAAATAAATCAAATGACTTATTTTTATCAACATTAACAACAATTTCATGATTGCAGCTATTTGGTACCAATAATTAACTTATCTCATTAATTTATCATACGATTGACAAATCAAATGCGAGCATTTACCATTAAATTAAATATATATATAAGAAATTTTACATGAAGTATCTCGTAAAAATATCAAAAAAAAAATGTTTCGACTTTCTACGTTAAATATTAATATTTAGCGGATATACATATTGAATTATTTTATTTTAATTACAATTTCTCTTCCTCCTTGAATATTAAAGAAATAAAAAGAAAAAAAAAGTAAAATTTAAAATTAATTTATGGATACTTTTGGAAGTCATTAACTTGCAGTTTTAAAAAAATTACTTTTGTTGAGCGAAAAATTTAGATTTCAAAGGTACCATCGAAACTATAATTGTCGAAACTATAAAATCGTTAAAAGTCAAAATTATATATTAAAAATCCCGTCAAAGGTTGAAACCGAAAAATAGGGTTTCAACTTTTGACATATGTTAAAAGGAATTATCCACGCTTTAATTATTTTATGAATAAATAAAATTTTTTCTTAAAAAAAATGAATGGCCATTGATTTTGGATTTAAAACTGATATAACAAATTTTGGTACCTTGATTAAATAAAGATGAATAATAAAAAAAATATCATCCATTCTAGAATTTTCTATGACAAAACCTTTGATCCTCATAGGTTCAATACTTCTAGACAGTTCCATATTTATAAATTTTAATTCCTATAGAATAAATAATCTCTAGATGAAATAGTTCTTTTTTTTATCTGGAATTATAATTGATACCACATTTCTGTTATGTACGTTAAATAATCTCTCGTAAATAAGTATTTTTATCACAATTTCTCGTTCTGTAATTGATCAAAAATACCACCAACAGACACGACTGTGGTAAATAATGAAAAATTACTTTAATGATTTTTTAAAAAAATTTGAACCATAAACTCCTAGCAATGTAATGTAATTTTAACGTTACTTTCTGAAAAAATCATCATAATACAAAAAGTGATTCAAATAAAATTTATTATTATATAATCACGTATATTTGTGGGAATATATCTTCGTTTTGATTTCGAAGACCTTAAATTATTAAAAATAGAACCATCTCATTAAAATATGATTTAGGGATCACATAATTATTAGATATAGCTTATTGATGACAAATTAACCATTTTAAATTTATAACGATTTTGAATTTATTTACAATTAACTTTAATATTTTTTTTAATCTATCAATCTATCTAATATGATATCTATTGTCGTTAACAGGAATAGGCAAACTTGACCTACGTTTCTTAATACTTCTAATTTTTTGCCATTTATAAATAAAATTAATAACAAATCCTAACACCACCAAAAGTAAAACACCTCCAACCGCTGCACCTATTATAAGTACTATATTTATAATTTTTTTTTTTTTTAAAAAAAAAAGAATGTTAATAAGTAAATAATTAAATGCATTAAAGAAAAGGAAAGAGAGAACGATAAATAAAATCTGATGTGATTTACCAATGGGAACTGAATGATTTCTTATGGTATATGGTTCAAATCGATTTACCCAAGTAAAGGTTTTTATATCTAATAAAAATATTTCGCTATTTATAGCCCTTTCCTTTGTAATTGGATTGGTGATATTACCTAAAAAATATACATGATTAGTTTGGAATTTCTGGAAAACCATTTTTTTTTTTTTTTAAAAAAAAAAAAGTTAATCAAATATATACCAAGTGCAACGATCATAAAGTCTCCAACTAATGCGGCGGTATGTGTGATAAGAGGAGGAGGCAATATTGTGGCGGAAATTTTCGGTATGCTCCATACATAAGGTTGTGGTCTAGTATCTAATATAATAAGTGCGGGACTAGAAGATATGCCGATTTCATTGTTTACACCTCCATAAACGATTATTCTGCTATCCCGCACTGCAATGCATAATTGGTTAACTTCTAAAAAGAGGTGAATCTTGATTAAATAAGTAATATTTTTGCTCACTTAACACTGCAGAGTGAAGAATTCTCCCTTCTACTAATGGTCCTGCGGCTTGCTTAAAAATAAAGGTTAATGCCTTCAGCTTTCAATTCAATGATCTGTTTCATTGTTGAAACACTTACCATGAAATACCATTCAGCTTTTTTCGTATCATACACATCGATCTAAATGCAAAAAAAAAAATGAAAAAAATTTATGGATTTTTAACAATAACTTTACAACATCGCCCAAAATTGATTCACGTACCGCTCTCATATTTACAAGCCTCAAATCTTTATCAGGTCCAACCATTTCTCTTCCACCGATGAAGACGATTAAACCATTGTTTAAGATCGTAGCAGTGTGACCATCCCTTGGGTTAGGAGCACCGTCTAACGTTCCCAACTCCCAATTTAACGTTAAACTATCTAGCACGTTTATTTCATTGAAATCACCTTCAGTGGAAGAACCCGTATACTTATCAGCTTTACCACCAAAAAAATGGATTTTTCCTCGATCATTAGTAACAGCAGATAATTCCCTCCTTCTATAAGGTTCATCACCAGAAATAATTGGTATAGACCACTGAAATGATTGGGTATCAAAAGAATAAATCAAATGTTTAAAATCGGGAAGTAAAAGTAAGCCATTAGAATCTAAATCTTGAGCCGGCTTAATAGATTGCATTGTACCTCCAAAAATGAAGATCATACTATTATTTGCACCTCCATACGACGACGTTGCCCATGATAACCTAACCGGTAAAGGCGAAATATCACTTAATTTTATCCAAGGTGGTGACATTGTATTAAATGGTTGTGATAATTCTAAGTAAAAGACATCATTTGTTGACACTATAATTGAAGCATTTGATTCTAATCGAATTAATCCACCAAAGAAAAATAGTTTTGTTCCTACTAACGTTGATGTATGCGCATATCTTGCTTCTGGACTAAATGTTCTTTCTTGTGCATCCGTAAATATAATGACATTTAAAAATTTATGGAGGGCTAATGTCGTTATTATATATATAGTTATTAAATAAATGAATTTATGAGAAACCATTTGAAATCGATTTTAATTTAATTCTACTTAATTTTTCTATTTTTCTAATTTAGATGAGATCCGCCTCTATAGTTTGTATTAAACATAAATTGGTTCCATATAAGAAAAAATATATATAAAATAATTTTTTTTTTTTTTTTTTTTTTTTTAAAGGAGGTTATGCTTCTCCCGAAAAATTTGTATTAATATGTATGTTGGTTACTGGGTTATTTATATATCAACACAAAATTACCTAATCACCTGTAAGTAATATAATGATACATAAATTCACTCATAATAGAAAATTTTCCCTTATATATCAAGCTTATATGTACAAAAATATTTTTTTACTTTGAAACAGTTCCCTACTATTCAGCCCATTTATAATTCATTATTTGTTTATTTACAGTTAAAATGATTTCCGTTTGGTTTCCCACTAAACTTGTATTGATCATCTGTGTTTCCCTTATATTAAATCATATACAATCATGTAAAATATTCGGAATGGCTTGTGTGATTTGTTGATGTAAAGGAGACCCCGGATTTGGCAAGTTGGCGTTTTCAAGATGATCTTACTGCGGCACAACTATCTTTTACAATGGGTGAATTAAGGTATCGTTGCTCTTTATTTTTTTTAGCAACAATTTATTAATTATGCCATCAGATTTACTAAACTCTTTGAAGATAACTTTAAATATTCTAAAAGGAGTTAAGACGCTAATTTTCAAATCAAGATTCGATTCGATGCGAAATCACGTGAGATTCACCTCATAGGAAATATAGGAAATCCATTCCAAAAGTGGATTATAGAAGTCGTTTGCTATTTTCCGTTACAAATGATTTTAAAATAAAATGAATACCTACAACCTTTAAGTTTTAGACCTTTATTTTATAGAAAATGTTTAAAGTAAAATGAGCTAATTGAAAAAGAAAAACTGCGACACGCGAGAATTTTAAGATCATATTAAATGAAAATAAATAAATTTTATTTGCATCATTTTTTTTGGTAAGGGTAACATTTCCAACATTTCCAACACTACTAACCCTAAATATTTTTTTGTTTTTCCTTATTTACAAAAGTTAATTGTTACGGAGGCTACAATCGGCGTTTTACTTAATATATATAGACAATCAAGTGATAATCTGTTTATATAAATAGTATGAAATTGGTGTAGGTATTCGTTTTTTCATCCGAAACCCCTTCTTTTACTTATATATCTCCATAATACAACTTTTTTTTCCTTTTCCATATAAAGTCATGTATCATAACTGCATTATACAACTTTTTATCACATTACTCTCGTTAACTCTAGTAGAATCAGCAGTAAAAGATGCAAGATATGATCATTCATCAGCGATAATTAAAGACCGTTTATACATATTAGGAGGGTCTGCTGCTTCTGATCTATCACATCCATCAAGTGATATAATGTATTTAGATTTGAAACTTTCTTTTAATACATTCAGTCCACCATGGATGGGTATAATGAACAACATGAATGAATTAACATTAGCAAGTGCAACGACCTCAAAAGATCAAATAATATTATTTGGTGGGGTGTCAAAAGGATTAAAAAATGGTCCTATAAATGTATTTGATGTGAATGTACAACAATGGATAAATCCAACCATAAGAGGAGAGGAACCGGAAAGTAGACTTGGTGTAGATATCATTTCAGACGAAGGGAATAAAGTCTATATTTTTGGTGGGAACAAACTTAATGATTCGGGTGAATGGGAATGGTTTTTGGACTTGCGTATATTAAACGCAATGGATTTTAGTTGGGAACCATTGATACCTGCAGAAGAACTTAGAGCTCGTTATACCTCTGTCATGTTACATGGTGGTGTGATAGCTTTTATTGGTGGCTATGTTAGAAAGGAAGAAAATGGTCAATTTTCAAGAAGTTTAGTTGAAATGAACGAGGTATTCATCAAAAAACATGTGCCCATTTTTTTTAACATTAAATAATAATAATTGATTTTTTTTAAATAAAAAAAAAATTTTTTAAAGATTTCACTATTTCATACATTTGAATCTAAATGGCACAAGGAGGTAATTATTAAGTAATATCATGTTTTTAAAAGAAATTAAATTTATTTTTGTTTTTAAAAGAAAATATCTATATAATTTTTATAGATAGCGGGTGGAGAGATAATAGAAAAGAGGCATGGTCATTCGGCAGTAATAACATCGGATGGAAAAATCATAATATATGGAGGGATATCCGATTCACTTAAAATGGTAATGCCAGTATTGGCAGTGTTGAACACTGTCTCATTTGAATGGTCAATACCAATACAAACATATCCAATGTCTGCAACGGAACTTCCACCTCCTCCTTTAACACATCACACCGCCGATCTTTACATGAATTACATGATCGTCGCTTTTGGTCGGTAAATTCAAACTTTTTTTTTGTTTAAATTTGAAAAATTAAATTTCATCCACAAAATAAACGATACCAATTTATTTTTTTTTATTTCAAATAGGTAACATAACTAATGAGTTAACCACTCCTACAAGTATGAATTCAAATATATATATATTAGATACAAATAATTACTCATGGATCAGCTCGTATTCCTATTCAAATGTTTCCACATCAACGGCAACTCCTCAACACAGAAGTGATGAAATTTCGGTTGGGTTGATAGTTGGATTGATTGGTGCAGGAATAGCATGTACAATCATAATAATTGTAGCGGGTATATTGATACATCGAAAAATTTGGAATCGGAGTGATGATGATGTGATAGCGATTCCTACCCCTGGGAGTAGTGAAATTGGAAATACTTTAGTTAGAAATGATATTGTTACAGTTGATGATAGCAACACTGATCGTAATAGATATAGCGTTGCCACTATTCCTCCTACTTCACAATCTTCAAATGATAGAATTAGGCCCATCTCTTTTGTTAATATTTCCTATTCCCCTACCAAACCTACCAAAACTTCACATGCTTCACGTCCATTTAATCCTTATGCTTAAAAGACTTTTTAATTGCTGATATAGATTACTTCATCTTTAATAAAAAAAAAAGCATTTTTTTTTCATTTACCATCAGAAAAAAGGAGATGTGAAGTTGCATTTTCGGAACATGGTTAGTTTGTAACCCAAAATGCGTTTAATGTCCGAAATGATAATTTCGGATATCCCGAATAGGAATTCGCAATTGGGGTTTGGCTTTGGGATATGCGCTTGCCCCACATGTGCAACTATCCCAAATGAAAACTTCGGGGAGTCTCAAATAAACATCCCAAGTGATCATTTGGGATAAATGCATATTTGCACATTTTCGCAATTGGGATATCCGAAATAATTTCAGCGCATTCTGTGTACAACAACTATTACAGAACATTAAATCAATTTGAAGGCAAAGTATGAAACACAGCATGTTTATTTTTCGGAAGATATGCGTTTCCAAAAAAAAGGATCATCGAGGTAAATAATAATGTAAGGCACGCACGGACCTTATTGGGTAAATTTTTTTTTCAAAATGGTTGGTTCGCATAATATACATAAAGATGAAAGTTATAATATAAAATTTACCAATGCGCGTTTTTGGTCAAAAAAACAGAATTGGTAATGATAGTCATGTTACTCATAAATTATTCAAATTAGTAATCCAAGTATCGTAATAGGATTATTATTTTCATGGGTAGATTTCCTTTCGATTAAGATGTGCGAGAGGGAAATCTGTTAAACGTAGTAATCAAATGAAATAGAATAGAGTATTATTCCTAAAGTTTTTAAACATTTACAGTAATCTTATGTAATTTTATCGTGATACATAATATATAATTTGTTTAAAATTTATAATATTAACATTTTAAATCAAATTTTAATAATATTTTTGATTTCTAATGACATTGGTCTTTTTTATAAACATTTTTTTATTAAATTATATCAAATTTTGTCAAAAATTTCAAGTCTTTACCTTTATAAATTGCTAATGTAAGTTAAGTGCTTCGATTGGTGCAAGTTTCAGTTAGATGGCGCAGTCGGCAAATTGGTTTCGATTGAATTAGTTGTCG